>OX451218.1:35535768-35820768 GCA_949628195.1 Phasia obesa | reverse complement strand
TTTGTCTAATCAAACTTATATTATCTTCATAATTGGAAGTGGCACAAAAATAAAACACTTTGTATAAGAATTCAGTTTATTTTATTTAGGTTTTAGTTATAAATTCTTTACTTGAGTGCAAATGATCACTTCTAATGATTGACTATGAACAAATCAGGTCAATTTTTCGTTACAAAACTCTTTTTATAACAACGATGATCTGTTGGTTGTTGTTACATTTAGTTGGTTGTAAGTATGGTTGTTTGTGCATAAAAAAAACAATACCGTTTTACATTCCGATACACAAATGGCAATTTAAAGAAAAATATGAAAACAATTTATTTAATATTTGTGGAACTTAACACTTTTCCAGAGTAGACAATAAGTGCCATCTTTAGAGTTTTGTTTGGGGAAAATCCCAAACAACTATCTATTGATAATATGACTGTTATTTTATTAAATTTAAGACTGATTTTTATTAAATTTGAATTTTGTAAATTATCATTTTAGTTTATTTAATAAGTTTGAGCATACCTGGAAATTATTATCTTATCTTTGTAGCAGTTTATTTTGGCCTTATAGGCTTATATTACATGAAATAAATTGAAATAAAAAAATGTTAGCGTAACTTTATGAAAGCGACAGCTTTAATTATATATCTATGTAAGTATATATGTAAGTATATTGCAAGTCAAAAGAAAATAAAATTTTCTTTTAATTTTATGGAAACATAACTGATCTTAGACAAATTTCAATATAAAAGTTAGAAACTCTAATTTTCTCACTAGTTTGATTTTACATTTTTAACTTCGTAGCTCAGGCAACAATGACACATTTTACTAAGTATGTATGTGTTTTGACGTTACTCTCTATTTGGAAACCTATTACCGCATGTTATTCTTAGTCTGAGTTAAGACACGGAAACATTTGAAGGGAAACATTTAGTTTGGTAATATATTACGGGTGGGGAAGAGAGTATCGTTTTTATACTCGGCAACACGCTTTGCTGACTTTGGCTTTTTGAAATTCCCATAAAATAATATGCAAAAACAGTGTTGGGATTTGTGGTAAAATTGTACCAAATTTGGTACAATCGACACATCAGTGGTAAACTGGTACACTTCATACTTTTTTGGTACAATTTCATATAAAGTTTATTCTCTAAATTTTTTTTTATTTAATCACTATTTTTTTCTTCAACCTTGTCTAAATCTAACTAAATTGAATGTAACAATTTAGTTAATTTCATTTACGTTTATAATTTTTATTATTTAGTTTGATAACCATGTTATTTCATGTATCAGTAATAGGTCATTTAGTAACAAGGCCTATGTGCATCGCCTCAATCCGTTTCCAACAGTATTTGGCTGATATCGTTTTCTATTCTTCCTAGAGAGAAATTGTAAAGATTTTTTTGGTAATGAAATGACTCGTTAATTATTCTAAATATCTCCAATATACTCTATTAAGATCCGGTCACTTTGATCTGCTGGAAATTGCAGAATAAACAGCCAGCTGATAATATCTCATACTTTTGCTTATAAAATACATATGTATATTGGGAAAATAATTGTTATTACATAAATTAGCAATACAAAAACAGTTATTCAAGGAATCAAGGATCATTACTTTAAAATACCTTTCTATAATACCCTATTATAATGATTTTATACATTTTAATGTCGAGAAAAATTTTGGTACAATTTATGCTGATTTGGTATAATTTTGTCATTGGAGCAGTACAATTTATACATTGTCTGGTTCCAACACTGTTAAATAAAAATAAAATGTTTCCGTCAAAATGTTCGTTCGTTTGAACGCAAATGAAAAAGCAAAAGAGAATTAAAATATTTTTCTTCCAAATGTTCGCCCGTCTAAACTGGGAGTTAGACTCATAATTGCCTAAAAATAAATAATTAAGAGGTCGTTTTTATTAGGGTTCCGTACGCAAAGTGTAAAAACGTACCCCTATTGTTTTCGCTACAATGTCTGTCCGTCTGTCCGTCTGTCAGCGCCTTTTATCTCTGGAACCGTAATAGGTAGACTCTTGAAATTTTCACAGATGATTCATAGTTGTTGCCGCTATAGCAACAAATACTAAAACTTATAGGGTGTTCCGATAGAGAGGTGTTATTCACGAATATGTGTTTATTTCTTGAACTGTAGGGGGCATGGAGTCAAGATTTAAAAACAGTAATTAAAACTTAGTTCGCTATATAAACAAGTCTAAAAAATTAAACCTAAAAATTAAAGGGTGTTCCGATAGTGGCCTGATTTACATGTATAAGGCCTAAGTTTTGTACCGTAATAGGTAGACTCTTGAAATTTTCGCAGAAGTGGTATAAATGTGGCCGCTGTAGCAATAAATATTAAAACTTATAGGGTGTTCTGATAGGGAGGTGTTATTCACGAATGTGTGTTTATTTCTTGAACTGTAGGAGGCATACACTAAAGTCTAAAAAATGAACCTAAAAATTAAAGTGTGTTCCGATAGTGGCGTGATATGCATGTATAAGGCCTAAGTTTTCACAGAAGGTGTATAACTGTGGCCACTATAGCGATAAATACTAAAACTTATCGGGTGTTCCGAAAGTGAGGTGTTATTTGTCGTTAGGTCTTTATTTCTTAAGCTATAGGATGGCAACCACTTAAAATTTGCAGACAGTAATTAACTCTATGTTCGCTTTCTATTAAATTAAACTTTAAAATTAAAGGGTGTTCCGAGAGCGACGTGCTTTGCGTGTATATGGCCTAAGTTTTGAACAATAATAAGTAAACTTTTGAAGTTTTTACAAGAGGTTTATTACTATGGAAACTATAACAAATAATAAAAATTAAGGGGTGATCCATCAGTGACATGTTTTTGACATATATTACCTTATTTTTGAATCGCAATAGGTAGGCCTAATATTTTTATAGAAAGTGCATTACCATGGCCGTTATAACAACAATTCCTAAAATTTAAAAGGTGTTCCAATAGCGATGCAAAAATTAACAACTTGAGTTTTTAAAGGCGTACTAGACATAGTACGGAACCCTACGTGTGTGAGACTAACTCGCACTTGACTGATTTATTTTATTACCCCTTCCATCTTCAAACGAACATCTGGCTGAAGGTACTAAAAAAATAAAAACGTAGTTTGTTTGTTTTGTTAAAGCTTTAATATTTTGCAATACAATATTTTTGGCTTTTCTAAAATTAGGAAAAAAGGTTTCCTGATGAAGCAACCAGTTAAATACGTATAGAGACTAGCTTATCCCTCGACAAAAAAGTAACATTTTTATTTTGAAATTAACACAATATTAAATAAATAATATTTAAATATTCATAAAATTTTAAAATAAATAATAATAAATATTAACAATTTCATAAGAACGGGAATAATGACTGATAAATTCATTTATCATTAATAAATGAATTTTATTAATCAATATAAATTGATATTTAGTTGCAAATAAAAGTAAATGTTTTTGCCTATCAAATCATTTAACCGAAATTAAATATGAGTTTGAAAAATGTAAAAAATTGTTGTCATTTTCCTTTAAATTTATTTATTTAGCATTATTAATTGCAATCAATACATAATCGTTATTTTTTAAATGTTGATTAAATTTTGTAAATTATATTATCCATTTAATCGGAAAATCTTGCCTTAATTATTCTTAAACTAGCTGTGCCTGCCCCTTCGTCAGCATCCTTACAATATTTTCTTCGAAGGTTCCCAACTAAATTATGCGGCTTTTGTCGCTGCAATTTTTCTCTTTTCTTCTTTTAAAATGCATTTGTGTTTAATGTACATTTTGCTTTTGCTACACGACTACAAATTCCGTTGGTTGTGTACTCAGCTACTGAATTATATTGAAGACGTCAGCTACATCGAATACTCTGATGTTTCGTGAGAATTTTCACAATAAAAAATGGACCGATATTTAATAAAAATTAGTAAAACCATCGCTTCGATAAAAAAATATAAAATTGGTTTTGCTAGTTCGGTATATAGAAAAATAGTAAAACTTTATTTTTTAAAACAACATCAATTTAAAAAATAAAAAAAAATTAACCTTAAAAATAACAGATATAACGAATTTAAGCAACCTTAATGTTTAAAAATTTTAAATTTTATCGTACTTAAATGAATAATGTTTACACCCTTGATCCCTTCTGGGCTTGGGAAATTATAAGTAAACTCTTATATTGTAATATATTGTAATCTTCGTTTTTAAAAAAATAAAGTTTAACTATTTTTCTTAACACCAAAGAAACAACTACTAATTTTATAATTTTTTCACAGCGATATTTTATTAATTTTTCAAAACTAACTTCGGTCCACAATAGTGAAAATTCTCACGAAACATTTTGATGTAGAAATACATTTTTTACTTGAATAAAATAACATCTTAAGTCGAGTTAAGAAAATTTTCCAATTATTTAAACCCAAAATGTAAGTTTTTAAAGCCCACATTTTGGTCCAGTCGTCATATTTTTACTACGGTTAGTTATACAAATATTTTTAGCAATTTTTAGTATTTATAAATAATTTTTGCTATCCTGAAAAATTTTGAAAATTAGACTTAAGTTGTTTTTTCAAAAGTTCACAGAAACCTTTCCACAAAATCTTTTGTTTGTAAATGAATTTGTAATTTTTAATTTTGTGACATTTTCTTCTGTTGAATAAAATAGAATTGTCGCTTAAAGAAATAAAAGTTAGCCTAAGTTGACTACAGCCATAACGGTGGTCGTGTGTAGGCATGTAGCTTTGATGGCTTCAAAATAATCGTCTTCCTACAAACGTGTGTATTGTATGTTGTTTATTCCACAATACTGTCAAGGGTGAGATTATTTTGCATTTTTACTCTTCTATTGATTATTTAAATATTATTTACATGTGTGGTTTAGTTTCTGCCGGATGCTGTATGCATTCCATTTGTATCAAAAGATCTATTTGGGTTTAATATGATAATCATCACAATTTTTAGTATAAGTACATACATATGTATATGTAGGTGTACCATATATTATTATGTTGTTTCAGTACTTGTATACAGTATGTGTGAAACGTATAAATGTTTTCAAATATATTATTAATGAAATCAGCATGCTGGCAGGGATTTTCTATAATCTTTATTGCAATTATTATTAATAGAGGAAATTTGTTACAGGTTTAGAACTTTCATATTTTCTATTTTCTATTTACGATTTATTTTAGGAATAATTTACCAAAATATATAAAAAGGATATAAACACATAAGCTCATAATTTATATTATTTCTAAACATACTAGTCAATAAATGTGGTCAAAATTTACTGGAGAATCGATTGGTCGAATACAGAAAAAAAATCTTAAAATCTTTCAATACTTTAAAGTCTTTCATTGAGCTGTTTTTAAGGGTAACCCATTTTTTATTTTAAAACTGTGCCAGCCAAAATTTTTGGATAGGAATTTGGCGTTATTTTCACATTTATGTTTTTGTGCGAATTATAAATAACTCAAGTTCTCAGAAATTATTTTTGTCAATAGATTTTTTAATCTACTATAGTTAAAATCTATAGTTGTTCTTGTATTAAACGTTTACTGTTGGTAACTTTACTCTTGCTTTTAGTAAAAATTTGTTATAATAGATTTCTGCTTATGTGATCGATTTATGCTTATGCGGTTTACTGATGTTTTTATAACCCGACATTTTTAATAAAAATGTATTTCATAAATTTAATTTTGTTAGAACTATTTTTAAATGAATTAATATTTATTTCATAAAAAGTTTTCTCTTTATGGCGCTTATTCTTATGCTTAACACAGAAACAAACTAAACAACTGAACACGACTGATAGCGTAGAAAGACGTCATTGTTAATTTGCATTAGCAGTCTTGTAAATTATCGTTAATGTGTATTAGCAGTCTTAATTCAAATTAGCTTTTTAATTTCTACTGAATTTTGCTATTTAAATATGGCAACATAGTCGACTACCAATCAGAAAATGACTATTAAAAAATTAATATCAAAATTTTCTCACATTTTTTGGAAAATCTTTCTGTTGACGGGATATAAATGCTGTTGCTAATCGCACTTTCTGATTTCTATTCATTTTATCTAAATCCTAAATAAAATTACTTGACAAATTCACATTAGTGAGCTTTTAATGCAAATTAACTCTGTCGTCTGTCTACGCTATAACACAAACAACAGTGTTAGTCATAAGTAGGTAACATGAATTCCACCTGGTCTACATTAACAGGTAGATGCGTTTAAGTAAAGAGAAAAGTAAAAATAGTGGGCACGCATATTATGTACATATTTGTTTGTAGCGTTGTTCAACTGATTAGTTTTGTGGCAGTTGTAGTAAAAATATTGTCGGTTGTTGGCTGTTATAAACATGTGTCGTTTTCATGTAATGCCACTTTTAAATTAAAATGACTGAGACGGGACTTTGCTTCGCAGTAGTGAGTTAATTTTTAAATTTGTTTGAAATGCAGACATTTAGAGAGGCATCATCAGCAAATGCACAAAATGGATCTGAAATTGAGAATACTTTAAAATGTGACTATTTTCCAAAGGCCAAATATTTGCAAAGGTTTCATATTAAGAAGTGTACATATTATCAATTTAACTTTAAATGCAGGGGGATTTCGTATGGTTGTAGTAAAAGTCAAGTCAAGCTTAACATTTGAGCTTAGATCTTACACTGCTTAGAGTAGAAGCGCCACAAAGTTTTAAAGTAGGATGACTCAGATGTTTGAAAATAAAACAGTTGTAAACTTCTTAGTTTCAAATCTATTTTATAAATTATAAATTCCAACTATAGCTCAATTAAGTGCCCCGTTTCAGTAACTTATGTAAGAAACTCTTTGCATGAAATTATTATAGTCTCTTGTCTTACACAGGGTGAGCTAGAGATTATGACTTTTATTATTTTATTTTTAAAAGTTCTGGATTAGCAATACATAGGATTAGCTATAGGAACCTGGAATCTGGTGCCATATTCTGTAATTCTCGTAGCTAAATCTATCGCTAAAAATCTAAAAATGCACCAACAAATTACGAGTATTCTTACAACAAAACTCATCATTTGTTTGTGCATTTTTAGAATTTTAGCGATAGATTTAGCTACGAGAATTACAGAATAAGGCATCTGGACTATTATATTTATATGATACATACATACCTGTGGATCTAGGGCGAATATCGAAGAAGGTCACTAACGTTATGAGTCCTTTTTTGACAATATATGGATTATCTTGTATAGTTAAGGAGATATTCGACCTTTTAATTTACAATTTTTATAATTTGACCTTTTTTTTACTGTTAATGGACCCCAAACCCGATTTTTCTTAAATATTCTCTTTTAGGTTTCCAACAAAAAACTTTATAAGGGACAAATTATTAAGTCAAAAATTATACGAAAATAAAAAAGTGTAGTTTAACGTAATCGGTTAGCAGTTTAAAACCTACGGATTAAACGTTACCGAAAGAGGCCATCTATTTGAAAAACGTATTTACCTCGAATATATCTAGTAATATACACTCTAAAATACTTTTATTGAAAAGTAGGTATAAAATATTTTCGACCTAAAATTAGATAAATATTTTTTTGAACCTATTGTTGATTTTCGGGCAAAATATGTTTAATTCTTTTACACAAATTGTGTTTAATTTTCCTCCTGATATGTACTTATGTATGTATGTCAGTTTTCAAAATATTGTCATAAAAAAATTATAAAATATTTATGGTTAATTGAAACTTAAAAGGAAAAATTTTAATTAATAAAAAAGGAAAAGAAAAACAAAATTGTTTACATACACTCTAAAACACTTTTGTTGAAAATTAGGTCGATAATAATAAACAACACTTTACCGAATATTTTCGACCTAAAATTAGACAACTATATTTTTACACCTTTTGTTGAATTTTCAACAATATATGTTTAATTATATTACACAAATATTGTGTTCAATTTGTTTACCTTTGGTTAATTTTCTACATTTCACGTTGAGTAAAAATGCATTTAATTTGTGTGTTAAATTATATATATTTTAATACGTATCGTTGGATCATAATTGATCCGTATATATACTTACTATACAATTTTTTTAGAGGAAAGTCAAATTAACTTAAGAAGTCAAATTAACTTAAGAATAGTTATAATAGAACCATTAGTGGTGATTGATAAATGTACATATGTATAAAATTTTAGAAATGAAATCAAAACTGTATTAAAACCAAACATATAGCAGCTTCCGCGGATGTTTTTGCTAATGATGAAGCAACCAACGACAGTATTGATGTCTGAACTGGTTTTGTCATACATAACTAAAAGAAAATCTCAGAGTCCTGTATGGCTAGTTTGTATTTCGATCGAAATTGGTTCTAAAAGTTGCCTTAATTGTAACACATTTTCTTGAGCTTAAGCGGCATTAAAAGCATTACAAGTGTCATCACTTAGGGTATCGCTACGTAACTGCTTTACGCCATTAATGCTATCACCATCACCGATATCTTTTAATAATTTTCGAGACCTGGACTTAAATTCAAAACGTCCATAATTGGTGCCGTGCAAATGTGTATGTAGTAGTATCGCCACTAGAAATACTTTTTGTCTTCATTAGGGGCACGGCCATGTGTGAGGCAGGAGATTTTGCTGATTTAAGGCACTATTTTCTACAGCTTGCAGTTTTTGGCGTTCAAATACTTCACTTTTTGGTTCGATATTATTTTTAGGTGAAACAAGAAATGATATTTCCTTTTGTATCTTTGGCATTTACTTATGAGTTTTCATTTGGCGGTTTTTAATAACTTTTATGATGTAACAAGCAAATTAATTTAAAAAAACACAAAAAGTTTATCAACCAACACAGTTTTCTTATTTAGGCATATGTGGGTTTAAGTCATAGTTAACCAAAACTCTCAATAAATGGAATTCGTCTGTATTGGATAACAAAACTAAGCATTGCAAATGTAATTAATTTTACTTTTAAAAGCAAAATGGAAATGAAGTTTAAAAAAAAGTTAATAAAATTAAATACAAAAATAGCCTCCGTTTTTACAGAATTAGGCAATTTTTTTTATACATATTTGATTGGTCGAGTTTAAGTTATAATTAAAACTTAAAAAATCAGGTGTATTTAGGCATTATAAATTAAGTTTTCCAAATTTAAGATTTTGTAACAATTTCTTATTAACAAAATATGTTTTAAATTTGAAGAACTTAATTTATTTCTCTGCTTGGAACAAATAAATTTTAAGTCGGAAAAAATTTATTCACAGCAATATGTAGAAGGAAAAAGGGATAACAATTTCAAACCATTTCTTTTTAACTCTGGAAAATCGAAATCATTTAGATTTTTCCAGAATTCTATTCGCATTTTTTCCGGAGCTTGGACTTCGGTTCAAAGAAATATAAGTTCTGATTGTATATCGAACTCTTTTGAGTAACATCACAGTTATAAGGCTTATTAAATAAATCCAACTGCAGTTGTATACTCTTAAAATCTGCAAACCTGTCTTCAATACTGTTGAGCGGTGTATCAAATATCTCAACTCAGTGAAAGTTCCGCATTGCCATTTCACTTTTTTTTATATTACTTATCAAACCTGTGTTTTTTCCTACCATTACATTTGCACCGTCTGTGCAGACAACGACAATTTTGTTTACATCAATAATACAAACAAGTTTATCACTTACAACTTCCATCAAAAGCTTTCCAGTTACATGTCCATAAAAGGTTTCCAATGTCAACATTGATTCGAAAACATTAAAATGTTCATTAATGCATCTTACACAGACAACCAGTTGACAAAGATCATTGTACTTTCATCTAACAAAACGAAAGAAATTTAAAATTTATCAATTTTTCTTTAATAGAAGACTCCACCGAATTTCCTATTTGGGCAATACGTCTAGCAACAGTTTGGGGTGACAAGGAAATTCACTTTATTAAATCTCCATTTTTAATTTTTTATTTTGCAAATTTTCCTCATTTTGCTCTATAGTTTTGTTTGTCCATTATATAGTTTTGTTTGCTGGTTTATTTTGAAATTTAATCAAAGCTGAAAAAACAATATAGCTGAAAAAAAGCAGTAAGCATCCGCATATGTTCATTCGCTAACACTCAATTAACGACTGAAATAGAAGAGAACAAGCGTCGTTTTTTATTGTTTTTGTAGCACAATTGTGCATTGAATATGACGATTTGGATACCACTGGCTTAAGCTTAAAATTAAACACTTTAAAAATTTGTATTTTTCTGCGTAAAATTAAACAACTTTTGTTTTTTGTTACAAATAACCACAAAATCGACGTAATATTAGACAATAAGTTATTTTCAACAAAAATTTAGACACTATGTGATCCTAAATTTTAAGTAATATTTTAGAGTGTACATACATATGTACATATGTATGTATCTAGAACACATAAAAATGTTCAAAAACCGCGTCATCATCTGTTTCGTCGGACTCTTGGATCAGCCTAGTGCCATTAAGCAAATATTTATATATTTTTATCTTTAACAAAATTGGAAATATATGATGTACATACGCTTTTTAATTAGCTGCAATCGACGGCTGGCATAAAAAAGATAGTTTGAAATCTATCTATAATCCACACGTTACACAAATATTTTCTAATATTAATTTTTTTACAAAATATAATCAAATCTCAAAATACAAGAATTTCTAACGAAAATATACATATGTATGTATTGTGTATGCTTAGTTTTTCTTTGACAGCTTTGTTTAAATATTACTATTATTTTGTTGGTACTTAGACCCATATGGCAGATTTAATAAATACTTTGTTAAAAAAGTATATTTTATATACTTTTTATATTTCTACTTAAAATTAAATAAATTATGTTTTTTTGTTATAAATTACCACAAAATCTATATAAAATTAGACGACATTTTTTTTACGAAAATTTAGACCCTGTGTGATTCTAAATTTTATGTAATATTTCCCAGTATAGTTGAGTTGCCACCCTTGGATGACAATTCAGCTTTTGAGATATTGAACGGGCAGATGATACTCGTTTTAACCATAACCTGATAAAATAAATAACAAGATGATAATGCAACTTCCCCGTGCAGAAATACAAATAATTTTTCTTATTTCTAATGCAATTCTATTTCTCGGGTATTTTCCCCCAGATGATTTGTAAATTGTTATAAGCCAGAAAAAGATTGTTCAAAGGTAGAATCATAAAGACCAATAAGTTTATTATCAAATACGTCAATGTTGATCTTGATTATCAATTCGGGTTCAGAAGATTGGTTAATTTAGAAAAAATACCTTTAAGGAAAGAAAATACTGTTTTATGCTTCTCATATTCGTGACTTAAACAAAGCATGAATTGAAGACTTAAGTTACAAGTTAAAGCTAAAATTGGCCAAAAACGTCTATAATTTAACTGGTACTAAGTTTAAACTCAAAGAAGGAGACTTTTTAACCTTGCCTAAACTAATTAGAGCAGGCGGATAATTTTGAGACCCAGTTTATATAAACAGATGCGCCAATAAGCAACAATAGTTTAAACATCGATATTTGCTGACGGCTTCACGAAATCCCCAAGTAACATCTCGATATTTGTAGGTCCACATATTTTATTTGGAGCGCGTAGAGACTCATGCGCTCTTATTCGAATATATAATCAAAGGATACCTTAATACTCCGTGGTCAAATAACTTGGCATTCATCTTAGTCGACTCTTAACCTGAAAAAGTCACATTGAAGCAAAATCGACGCAAATAAAGTTGAAAGCCGTGCGAATGAATTGGCTTATTTTATTGGGAGAAATTCAACCCTTAGTGTAGATTGCAAACTTCTACTTTATAATTCCATCCTTTAACCAATATGGTTTTATGGCATTCAGTTATGGTGTTCAGCTTCAACATTAGAACAAATTCAAAAGCGTCAACTTTATATTTTTTTTTTGCTTTTCGACATAAGATATGCGTACTTATAGTTTGTTTAAATATATTCAAGAAATTGCGATTTTGGTTAAACTAAGATTAAAACGTATAAAACAAACAAAAGTTAGTTTGTGAATTTAAAATAAACAAACAAACACAAACAATAAAACCTGTTTGATACAGAACAATAAAGTTGTTGTATTTTTTTTTTCTCTTATTTACAACGGCATTACTAGTTGAATAATAAGACAAGCCAAATATACAGTGCGAGGGCTTATTTATGAGTCACTCAAATTTAAACATTCTTAATAAAAGTGCGAACGTTACCAGCAGAAATGCTTACATTACGATAAATGCTGATGAAAACAGCGAAATAACCAAAAACAAAAAAACTGATTTATTTTTAAATGCCGCGCATTTAAAAATAAATCGCACACGTTCTTGCTCACCGTTGTTGCTAAGTAGTGACAATAAAATAAAAATAAATAAATCATCGTTGCCTTTTGAATACAGTACGACAAAAACAATAACGGACAGTGACCAAAAATCCAAGACTCAAGTGGGAATGGATACATGACTGTAATGAAAAGAGGTCGAAACCCTAAATCTTCGCAGTTAGCACCAATGTCGAAAGTACATAAAGAAAAGGACGGAATAAGTTCCCAAAATCATTTTGCTATCTTAGGTAGTGAATCAAGTGAACCTAAAACCGCACCCAAGTCCAATATATTTAAGGGAGAAAAATTCAAACGAGTTAATAAATAAACTGATTTCACTGATTGAAGAGAATTCTTTTTATGTTATTCCCATTAAGCGCGGTAACATTGATGAGACAAAAATACAATTCATTGATGAAAGCAGTTACCGTAAAACTGTGAACGATTTTGAAAGCTACAAAAAAAATTTTTATACCTATCAGCTGAAGAGTAGCAAAGGTATACAGGTAGTCATTAAAGGCGTAGATGCATACGTTGATCCAGCTGAAATAAGAGCTGGACTTCAAAAAGCGGGTTTTAAAATAAAAAGTGTAGATAATCTCCGAAATCGAGAACGTGTCCCCCAACCGCTATTTCGAGTTGAACTGGAACCTGGCGATTTAAGATTAAAAAAACGAAACGCACCCTATCTACAATCTAAGGTATCTATTGCACCGCAAAATCACAGTAGAGGAACCACATAAACGATCAGGACCCGTCCAGTGGCTAAACTGTCAAGAATATGGTCATACTAGGGCTTACTGTAAGCTGCCTTCTGTTTGCGTTGTGTGTGGGGTGAGCTGCATTGTTCCGCTCAATGCGATAAGTCAAGGGATGACACGAATGTTAAAAAAAGTAGCAATTGCGGTGGAAACCACACTGCCAACTACAGAGGATGTCCTGTTTGTTCTGTTGTAAGGAAGACGTCTCAAAAATCAAATACTCCCCCTAAGCAGAATCAGTATCGACCGAATGACCTTTACCCTCAGCTAGGTCAACCAACCATTCCACATATTTCATACGCTGACATGCTAAAACACAACCAAGTTTATAAAGCGCCATCGGCAGTTAACCCGAACCAACTTTTGCACCCGGAACCTAAAGACCAAACACCTTCGGTTAACTATAGTCGTCTGGAAGGAACCATTGAGACATTAGTACAGTCGCTAAACACTTTTATGAGCTCTATGGGTACTATGATGCAAGAAATGTTAAAAATGCAATCTATGATATTGCAGGCAGTATTTAGCAACCCATGAACTGTTTAAAAATACGTTTCTGGAACGCAAACGGCTTACGCCAACATAAAAATGAACTCGAATACTTCCTCAAGAACCAACAAATTGATGTCATGCTGATTGCAGTAACACATTTAACAAGAAATAGCTTTTTTAAAATCAATGGCTATATTTTATATGACAACAAAGACCCCCGTGGAAGAGCATGTGGTGGTTCAGCAATACTTATAAAGGCCCGCATCACATTTATTCTGCAGATGTCGAGCGGCTCTTGACTGAAAAAAGAAAAGTTCGTAGAGAGTGGCAAACATATAGATCTCCTCAACTTAAAACTAGACTTAAAGATTGCACGAAATGGCTAAGAGACCTACTAGAATCTCAAAGGGTAGCATCTCTGAAAAATTATCTAGAAGATCTGGACCCAAATCCACAATCAGATTATTCATTATGGCGTGCATGTTGAAACCTCAAAAGACCAGTCATACGTAAGCCTCCATTGCGAACTTCTTGTGAAGACTGGGCAAGAAATGATACCGAAAAAGGTAATGTGTTTGTTGATCATTTAAAAAATGTGTTTACTCCAATTGTCTCGACTGATATAGCTGAGCTCCCACCTATCGATGTTAGTCCGGCAGTTACCCTAAGGTTTGAGCTTCGAGATATTAAAGAGGCAGTAACTGATTTAAACTCTAAGAAAGCTCCTGGTATTGATAAAATCAGTAACAAAATGTTATTTGAATTGCCCCGTATAGCCCAAAAAATCATTTTTTTTTGTTTTTAATGCCATTTTACGTCTTGAGTACTTTCCTACAAAGTGGAAAATTTCTTTGATTACTATGATACCTAAGCCTGGAAAAGACAACAACAAAGTTGATTCATACAGACCTATAAGCCTATTATCAAATATATCAAAGCTGTTTGAAAAAATCTTAATAATTAAGTTGAACCCAATTCTGAGCGCCAAAGGCTTCAGAAAACAACATAGTACGATCCAACAAACACACAGATTAGTAAATGCAATTAAAAAGACCTTTGAAGAAAAAAAAAAATACTGTTTTGCACTTTTTATCGATGTTTCTCAAGCATTTGACAAGGTATGGCACGAAGGCCTTATATACAAGTTAAAGCTGAATTTGCACAAAAACTTCTATAAGCTTATAAAAAATTATTTAACTGATCGAAAGTTCATACTAAAATAAGGAGATTTCTCCAGCTCGCCTCAGGTTATTAAAGCCGGAGTTCCACAGGGTAATATTTTGGGACCCATTTTATATTTGCTGTAGACATCCGATATGCCAACTAGCAATCAAGTGCACACATCAACATTTGCTGATAACACAGCTCTTTTAAGTATTCATGAAAGCGCACAAGTTGCATCACAAGATTTACAAGATCATGTACTCAAATTGAAAAAATGGTACATTCTGAGTTATAATAAACTGACTATTCCTGGAAATAAAGTAATTTAAACTTTAGTGACTTGAACTTAATTTGCTTGGTAAAATACATTTCAAGAAATAAATACAAAACCACGCTATAAAATTCAACACTATTCAAACTAAATATTTATTTCCAAAATACATATATACGTGTCTATACGGGTCTGTTCAAAAGAAAAGGTGAATTTTGAATTTTCGCGGGCTGTGTACATTCGATTATCGATTGTTTTTTTGTTATGTTGTTACACATATCAGGCTGAAAAGGTTAGTCACATTTGTGTGTGTTATTCGATTGTTGACTTTTGAAAAAATCGATCAAAGTAATAAAGTGCTCCAAGGCACTTGAAATGTTGACTGTGGTATTCGGCGAGAACACTTTGTCCCAAAAAAGTGTTTATAAGTGGTATAAGCTCTTTGCAGAAGGCCGAGAAGATGTCGATGACGGTGAGCGTCCTGGAAACAGTGAAAAAATTGTTTTGGAAAATCGTCACTATCATCACTATTAGCGAAGTTGTAATGGATATTGGCATATAAATCGGCTTATGCCATGCAATTTTCTCGAATGTTTTGAGCATGAAACATGTGGCAGCGAAGTTTGTTCCAAAATTGTTAAATTTTGAGCAAAATCAACTTGCTGTTTGTGATTTTCTGACCAAAAACACCCTAATCATGTCTCAACCAACTTATTTACCAGATTTAACTCGCTCCCGTTTTGCCACAATTAGTGAGATAAAGTCAGAATCGAAGAACGAGCTGATGGCCATACCGAAAAGCGCATTTCAGAAGTGCTTTGAAGGGGACAAAATGGATATTAATAAATAAATAATACTTTTCCAAAAATTTAAGATTCACCTTTTCTTTTGAACAGACCTCGTATATATATATATGTGATATTGGCATTATATGTGGAAACAATTTTCCGTTGAAAAAATTTTACGTCGACTATGAATGTGTTTTTTTTTTAATCTGTATATAAAAAAGTGCACACCCAATAATACAGACATCGAAAGATTTCATACACTACAAACACCATTAAAACCATGCATATTTAAAGAGAACAAAAAACATAAAAATAGGTTATGAAACAAGCAACCGTGCTGCCAGCCGAATGTCACGTGCCTTTAAGTGGATTTAATGCAGAACACATACACACATGTTATTTTAATGCCTTTTTATTTTACACTTTTATTGTCTTCAATTCGTTCTTTTCTTTCTCTTATTGCAACTGATGACATGGCATTAAAGAAAATGGAGCAGCAGATATTTGTGTCAGGATATGTGTAAAAATTGTCTTTAAAGCAAAAAAAAAAATATATAAAAATGTTTACTCTTTAAAACCATTTAAAGTTTAACTGTAAATCTCATACATAAGTTTGTATGTATGTTTATTATCAACGGCTTATGAAACATTTTTTTTTTGTGAATAAGGTAGTAAATTGTAAATGATTTTTGTTATTTATTAAATGTTTTTTGTAAATAGTGTTTTTTTTGTAGCCAGAATGATTGGTTTTGTTTGTCTGCTTAATAATGATATTTTTGTGTTTAATGAAATTGTTTGCTTTTAACAACAGGATACTTCTGGCATTTTATATTTTAAACATACAATTTTGTAAGCTGGTTAATGGAATAAGTTTTAACAACGCACTAGTTGAATTCATCATATAAAGTTATATGTAACGCAGCTTCGTTGTAGCAATCAATACCGTTACCTATCATGGCTGATGTTTCAAATGTATAGTCGAACTTTTGTCGCTGCAAGCTTTTCTTTTTAAAAATTGCTTTTGAACTTATATTGTTCAGTTATACACATTTGTTATCTTTTTAAATTATAAAATTAAAACTACGAATGAGAGGACAAAACGAATTTCAAAAGTACATGCATATGTGTACCCCTTTCAATTCCACTCCACCCTATCGCCAACTAATTAGGAATTTCAGGGACAAAAGTTGTATAATTGAATAACATTGCATGGAAATAAATTTTAAAATTTAGTATTTTAATTAAAAAAATTTAGTATTTTAATGAAAAAATATATGTCTTCTTATATATACATACTAGCTATAAATCAATAAATAGAAGTTATAAAGAAGCTAAAAAGGAACAATAAAATGGCCACACTGACAAAATGGGTTTGTTTGTTTGTCGGAAAACTATAGTTGCCTACATCAGTGCACGGATCTTACTGCAATTTTCACAATTTTTTACCATACATGCGGTGGGTAAAATAAGCTACATATTTTATTGATATTTCAGGAGCGCGTAACACTTCCTTACAAAGTAAATATTGGTCATCGTACAACTTGGGAATTGTAATAGGTAGATTCTTGAAATTTTGTGCATGTAACTCTATTAATAATGTGCATAGTTTAGCAAAAAACTGGCTGGATGCGAATTTGAGCGTGGTATTAAATGAAAAATTAGTATAAAATTAAAAATTATTATCATCTATTCAGAGAACTAAAATAAGTTAGAATCTTAAAATTTGGCCATATAACCCACATTTTAATACGCATAGTCTACCAAGATACAGACTGGACTGCAATAGTAGACGTGGCAGATATTATACAAAATCAAAAATTATTATCTTATGCCTGAGGAACTGTAATAGCTGGAGTTTTTAAATTGTGTGCAAGTAAGTCCCATATGAGTATGCGTATCATACATAGTGAAAAAGTAACGGTTACTTGTGCAAGTTTTCAACGTAAATTCTTGAAAACTTGCACAAGTAACCGTTATCATATAAACTCATAATTGTATTTTATAGCACTGGCTGGACTTTACAAATATGTTTTGATTTTACTTTTAAATGTGATTACTTATTGTTAGTTCCAATAATTTGAAAATACAATTAATAAATTATGAATAAATTGTGCAGGCTGGATGGGAACAATGGTTGTAGTGACTTCTACACAAAAAAAAAAAAAAAAATATTATCGTGTAATTAGTGAACTATAGTTATATAGAATTTCGTTCGAGGACCTCCCTTATTAAAGTGCATTGCAACAATAAAAATTTACTGGGTTGGAAAACTGGTGTGGTAACTTCCATACAAAGTAAATATTTATAATTATATAACTTAGGAATTATAAAATTTTGAAATTATGTACTACTAGCCTGTATTATTGTGCATAGTTGTGCAAAAAACTGGCTGGGTTGAAACAGTGGACGTCGTACCTCACATACAACATAAAAACTTATTGTCGTGAACTCAGGTAACTATAATAGGTATAGTATTGAAATTTTGTTCTCTGAGAATAAAATCTACCTTTAAGTTAAAGCTTGGTAATAAGGATCAGAGGGGCGGGTACCCAAAATAATTATCCGTTATCTGGATAACTGCCAGGATTACATAATATAAATTTGACATAAGCTTCACTGAGAAAAACGTGCGTTTTCAATCTAAAGGTTGGCTATAATTTTAGTTCCAAATGTTTATTTTTGTTTTTGCAGATGGGTGTAGGGCAGCACACTGTGGTTAGCTAGTAAATAAATAAGTAAATAATAAACGTTATCTTAACAACTGCTTGTTAAACAAGTAACATTTGGTTTAAGAATAGAATCGGAAAAAAACAGTAGCTCTTTAGTCGAAATGATTAATATGTACGCGTACGTTCTTCTTGTGCTTTTCCGTTGTGCTCTTTCATTATGTAAAATTTAAAGAAAGAGCACGTTTTCGTATAGCTGCTCGAAAATTTTATGGCTTTTGTGTTATATTGTAACCTTTATAAGTGTGTTGTGAATGAATGATGATGTAAAAGAAAACTAAAAGTTGTTGAATTATGAAAATTTTGATGCTCAAAAATTAGATGCCAACGCATCTTTAACACATTCGGCTTCACTTAAATTTAGATGGTGCTTGGCAGAGAGTTATTTAATTTTTTCATACAAAAAATAAGTGCTGGAATTCCCGCTTTTTTATCATTGAATCATTGTTTAAACTGTGTTAAAAACTCAGTTAATTTTACGTATATGTACTCCAAATGAAATTACGCGGGGATTCCCGTAATTCGCTTTACTGAAGTCGTTTGTATACAAGAACAAGCAAAAATTATTATACGTTAATTTTAAATGGTAATTAATAAGAATTTTGTTGATTTGGGAATTCTTTATTAGTGTTAGTATTTTACTACTATAACAACTCTTATTCTGTACAATGTTAAACAAATTTTAGGTTTGAGGGATAAAAAAATTTGATTTGAAGAATAGCCTGAATTGCCGTCATTTAAAGGCAAACAATTCAGCCGAATGTGTTAAATGAGTAAACTTTGTTTATATGTAATGAATAATTTGAAAGACTAATAAATGTGTTATTTCTTAAAATAGTCTCTCTAATACATTAAGTTTAGGATCCTTAGTTCTTTTATTCCCTCATAATTTTTCATTCATACCACGAATACCACGAAGAAATGTGTGGGAAGTTAGGTGACACGGCAAGCAGCAGAGAGGCGAGCGGTTAAGTGGCTTATTAATGAGCGACATTTCTAAGCGGTTATTTTGTAAAGCACATTGTGAAAAAAGGTTTATTTAAATAAATAATATATTTGTAAAAAAGGAAGATTTGGTGTTCATTCTATAAATGCATCAATGCTATAGTACAGCGAATTTAACCGCTGTTATACAAATATACGCAAATTTCTGAATATATTGCGGTCGACTTTATATAGACGAATTTAAAAGGTTTACTCTTTTTTTAGAATCAATATTAATATAAAGTTTATACAAATAAAAAGATAATAAGTAATAAAGTAGAACTACAAACACGTAAAAACAAAATATTACTTGTTGCTGCTCAGAAACCAATTAACAATTTGAACAAATTTTATTTTTGAGCTCAAAAATACCACAATACTGCTAATAATTGCCGCTTATTTTTTGGCCACTTTAATTTTTTGCCACTCACCGCTTTGGCGCTGTGTGGCTTACCGCTTTACTGCTTATTGTGTGGCCTCGGCCTTATATATATCATCTAAATTGTTTAGGCAGTTTGAACAAATTTCGAAGTACTTACATGGCCTTAACTGAATATTACTCGATTTCACAACGCACATAATGCATTTTAAAACATGAAGTTGATTTCGTCAACATTCTCTGGGTACGGTTCGGTTTATTCTTCCAGAAATTCTTCGTATGCATTGGTTTTCTTTATTTGTTATAATATTTTAAAACTCAGAATGTTATATAACTTTTCAAAATACTTTTATGGCAACGGACATTTTGGCACTTTTTAGTGTACCATAATGTCCATGAACATTTGTCACTGGACATTCTGACATTCCACCGCAAATTATAGTTTTTAAAGAAAGTTAATTAAATGGAGATTTTTTTTTAACACCACTCTTAATTCGCTTTATTCGTTTTTGTCCCTAATTTTATAGAAATTCATTATTATGTTAAATACAATAATAAGCATAAGCAAAGTGAATTGGGTTTGATACCTAAGCTATCGTGATTTGTATTTGAAAAATTGCATTCTCTACGTATGAGTAATATTTCATTCCTATGATGGAAATACGCTATGTAAAATAATATTATATACATATACACCTAATTCTGTTTTTTACACGGTAGATTGGTTCCAGAAAAATCCGTGTAAAAAAGACATTGATCATACACAAAAATAGGTGATTGGTTCCTTATCTCTAAAACCTATTAAAATTAGTGAAAAACGAGAATTTTTTTAAGAACAAGAAATCATGTTTATTTTACTAAATCATATAGGTAATGTGTATTTGCATCTTTAGTGTATTATGAAGACTTATTAGATAGTTTCGTTTTAGAAATCAACGATTGCCTAATTGAAAAAATTAAATTTAGTTTTTTTTTTTAAGAAATGGCTTTACGTTGTAATTTTTTATTTGTAGTTTTCGTCGTCTTCTTGTAGAGATGCATTGATAGTTCACAAAATATTAACATATTTCAATTGCTTTAACACAAAAAGGGAACTCCTCTAAATTTTTTATATAAAAATATTTCGCTAAACTTTAATTTTACAAATAAAATCTAAGCCCAAATGATTTTGAATCGTGCTAAATGGAATAAAATTGTGTATAAAAATATTTTTTTTTTTCAAACCGTGTTAAATCAAAATCGTGTAAAAAAGACAGAATTGGGTCTACTATCGTTCTGAGACTATTTTGTTCGATTTTGCTTTGAAAGTAATCCACATCAAATTTTAAGACTTTAACGTATTTAATTAAAGGTACCCACCTCTAGATGAAATTCTAAAATTTATATAAAATTATAAAAATTATTTTAAATATCTGTAAAAGGCTTTTAAAATATTTTAATAATAATAATAATAATAATAATAAACTAATTATTTAGGCTCAAGTTCTTAATTATAAAGAGATAAAGAAAAATTAGATACCAGCAAAGCAGAATGCATTTTCTAGACAGCTACGTCCGTCATCAGTACTCTTCGTATCGATCTACCCGGTAGTTTCAATTGTTATTATTTTCTATTTAAACGAACTTATCAAAGAAATAGAATATGAGAAATTTTTAATTTAACATTTATTTCATAGGAGATAGAACTTTTTGTAATTGTTTTACACTTGTAAACTCTATTTTCTTTTTATATTATACTACCAAGGAAACATTTTTCTTTTATTTTTATTCTCTTTATATATTTTCTTTTATTTGAAAATGGTATACATCTGTCTTGCTACTAGCTAACCTTTGGTTAGCAATTAACAACAATTAATAATAACAATTAATTAATTACACAGGGCAACAGCAAAAATATGCTCGAGTAACTACTATACACATTTGATGTATCATGGCTACCTTAGTACAAAAATGGTAAAATTTTTAAATTCTATGGATAGATTTTTTTTTAAAAATTTTTTTTTAAAATTGCAATTTTTTTGAGACGTTTCTTCAAATAATTAATGATACCTCAAAAACTACTAGTCCGATATTATTAAAATAAATTCAGAAAAATTAAGATTTGCATAGCCTTTAATTCGTCTATATATCGCGTTTCAATCGGATCAATAGTATCGGAGTTATAATAAAAAACTTAAGAAAAAAATATATTTTTTACGTAAAAATGGCAAAAATTTTCGTTTTAAAAAAATCATAAAAAATCGAAAACGGCAAAAAACTTCCAGATTCATTTTTTTATCGCATAGCGACATATAATAGCAACAAAATGAGATATTGACCATAAAAATCGATTGATTTTTTTCGAATTTATTCACATTTTAGTGAATTCGCTCATTTTCACAAAATTTTAGTTTTTTGCTTGATATACGCATTATAGCGGGTTTTCAAATGTGTGAAAAACATAAATTTTCCAATTTCAAGGGGTGCATGTCGGATTAATGTTAGATTTGATGAGAAACTTCCACCCACAAAATTTTAGTCGAATTCGACAACGTTAACACGTAGCGCATAGGCCCCAAATCTGAAAAAAAGCGTTTAAATCGAAAATAATTGACAAATTTTCAGTTTTTGCAAAATTAACGCTATTTATTTCCCCTTTTGCAAAAAAGTGGATCCTGGTCCTTAGGGCAAACACAATGAGATAAAAATATTGTAGTTTTGTTTCAAACAAAAAAATACTAAAATAATGAAATAAGTCTCAAAGTTTTTGTCTTTTATTTATTTAAAATGGATAAACATATTTTTGTCATTATGATAGGAAATATTATTGTTTATTTTTTAATAGATTAACACCGTATTTAGCTAACTCAAGAGTAGTTTTTCGTTTGTTTAACAAAAAAGACTCATTTATGAAGGGTTTTTCATATCAGTTATAATTTTTATATATGTATGTATGTTTAAAATAAGGCTTATTATAGAAAAACGTTTTCCTAATGTTTTATTTTTTATTTTGTTGTTGTTAGGTTAGGTTAGGTTAAACGTGCAAAGACGTGTTCATTTGGAGGCCTTTAGGCCCATTGTGGTGTCCCGACGACTATTCAACCCTACTTTTCCCTATACAACTTCATTACCTCCAGCTGGAGCATCTCACGAAACTTATCAAGTTACTTAATGTCGCATCAATGAGACAGCTCAGGTATTGGAAATATCGTTGGCCCAGAAATTTGAGACTACGTTCCTGCAGAGCCGGGCAGTTGCAGAGAAGGTATTGATGCTGATTCCTCTTCTTCCTCATCCCTACAACTGCTGCCCAACACCACGAGAGATTCCCATATGCTCCGACATATGTCCGATCATACAGTGATGCCCGCAAGAAGCGATATCGAATTTTTCTCGAAGGCCAGTAGTGCCTTCGTCCTATTTATGTCAATTGAGGGCCAAAGAATTCTAGATAATCTGCATGTGGTTAGTGTAGACCACTTGCGAGCCATTTCCTTTAGCGGCTATTCCCGTAGCGTGTTAAAAATCTCGGCCAAGGGAATATCAATATCCCTTTGGGCATTTACCACGTCCAGGCTCGAACCGTTCCTGGCACACTGATCGGCCATCTCGTTTCCTCGAATGCCTTCCTGTCCTGGAACCCACACTATCCTTATACGATGTCGTCCAAGTAGGGCCAGAGATTGAGTGCATGTTAACACGCATCTCGACTTGACTACTTTCGAATCAAGGGCCTTTATGGCGGCTAGACTATCAACAAAAATATCAATAGCCGTTGCCTCCGTTCTCTCCTTGCCGCTACCAATATAGCGTATATTTCCGCCTAAATCACGGTGCAGGTATCGGTAAGTCTGAGTGAAACTTGAAGGTTAAGATCCTCAGGGAAAATTCCCGATCCAGTTTCCGTTTCTGCTTTGGAGCCATCCGTAAAGATTGAAACCACATTGTTCCGAATTACGAAGTTCTGGTCATCCCTGCTCGGAACACGACTATGCTTTAATTCGCCCGACTCCCTGAACCGTAGGGCCGGCCTGGCAGATACGTATTTGATGTAGCCATCTAGGGGAATCATATCCAGCATTGTTTCCAAACTGGCCTGAGGAGTTGACTTAATTGCACCAGCGATTGCTAATCTTTGTACCTTATCTAGATGGGAGAGGTTCACTTTGGTGTCCACCACCTTCCACCAGACAAGTGCTCCATAGGTGAGGATGGGCCTAATCACCGCCGTGTACATCCAATGTACCATGTACGGTTTCAGGCCCCATCTCCTTCCGAAAGTCTTTTTGCACGCATATAACGTACATAGGGCATTTTTATGCTGTTTTCAGCATTGCATTTCCACGAGAGCTTTGATTCCAGGATTACGCCAAGGTATTTGGCCTCCTTTGACAATTCCAGAGTAATACTGTCCATCTTTAGTAGCCTAAACTCTGGAATTTTGTATCTTCTGGTGAAGAGAACAAGTTCTGTCTTTTCTAGGTTTATGCCAAGACCGTTCTCTTTCGCCCAGGCGAGCAGTTGGCCCAGTGCCGATTCCATGAGATCACTTATAGTGAATGGAAATTTTGCTCTGATAAGGATTGCAATGTCAGCTGCATATGTGACCACTTTTACGCCTCTGTTGCATAGCTTGAAAAGGATTTTATTTACGACAAGACTCCATAGGAGTGGGGACATGCGGTCTGCCTCTTGTTACAATCTTCCTCATCGTGCTAGAGATTATGCGTCTACCTCGCAGCATATTCTCCGTCCATTTCGTGACTTCCTGATCCAGCCCCAAATTCCGTAGGGCGTCCAGTATCGAGAATATGTTCGTATTATTAAAAGGACCCTTTATATCCAAAAAGGCAGCTAAAACATACTCCTTTCTTTTCAGAGAATCCTCTATAGTAACGACGACCTCGTGCAGTGCCATTTCCACTGACCTTCCTTTTAGGTATGCATGTTGTGCCCTGCAGAAGTTAATTGGCGATAGAACAACCTTGACATGCACATCCACCAATCTCTCCAGTGTTTTTAATAAAAACGATGACAGACTGATTGGCCTGTAGTCCTTTGCAGTTCCGTGGTTTATTCTTTCCGCTTTAGAAATGAGTACCACGGCCACTAGGCTGCCCTTAAAAATGGAAATCAACCATGGCATGGTAGCCCTTATCGATTGCTGTAGTAACGCCGGGAAAATGTTCTCTGGTCCTGCATGGATTTGGGTAGGGTTTAAAAGAAGATATTGCCCACGCTACCTTGGCCTCGTCTACAATGAAATCTACCAGGTCACTTCTGTGGTTTGTTAATGAAGAGGTGGTCGCCGATAGAGGGGACTCTTCTTCGACATCCTTACATTCCGGGAAGTGAGTTTCCATTAGTAGTTTCAATGCATCCTCGCAAAGGTTAGTCTCTGTGGCGCCCTAATTAGAAAAATCCAAATAAAGAATTCAAAAAGAGATTTAGGAATGGTTATTGTGAAAACTTCGATATAGTTTAATAATCCCCTCGGGACTTAAGGGGACCATACAATATCAACAACGGTATAAAGGGCGGAAAGACAAATCTGCAGCAATAAGCTAAGTGGCATTAGACTATAACTAACAGGTAGATAAAGCTGAGGAAAGAAGGTATTATCGAGCCAAATAATAAAAGTTTGCTTAAGAAAACCAATATACTGTCCTCATTTAACAAGGATTTTCCATGAGAAATTGATTGCTCTAAGTGTTTACTCATAATGTATTCAACTGTTAAGATTATGATATCTAAAGTATCACTTAATTATTTTTTTTTGTTCCAATTGTATCGATAACGATATTTATTATATTTTGCAAAAAACAAAAAAAAAAAAAAAAGAATACATTAGTTTAAAATATTTTCTTTGTTAAAAAAATAATAACTTATGAGCCAATGTAAAAAACCATCAATCATATTTAATGGTGCTGGTCTCGTGACAATGATTATTTATCATTATTTTTTTGCAATTTCATTTATTATTGTAAAAAACATAAATAATGTTTTTTGTTAACAGAAGTCTCCCTGGAGTATAAGAATCAAACTTTAAAGACAAACTCACTGCGACAAAATATAGATAGAAAGAAATCAAACCAATATATAATTTCCGTTTAACCTTAACAGATGTTACAAAGTTAATAAAATAGTGTTTAAATATGACGCAAGTAAAAATGTTTAAAGCTAGAGAAAAGACAAAAGACTAAAATCAATACATTAATTAAAGTAAAGTGAACAAGCGAAATATTATTTTGTTACTTAAAATGAAATTCAATGTTCAATCTTTTTCTCATTGAGAAAAAAGTCATATTCTTAGATTTAATTTAATTTAAAAGAAAATAATTAAAAAACAAAGCAAGAGTAAAAAGCAAAAAGAAAAAATGTTTTTTTAATTAAAATATAAAAATTGAAAATATGGAAAAAAGGAAAAGCGGACAAGCAGTAAAGGGGAATTTATAGGAATTTATTTTTTGTACTGTTATACATATATCTGCGGCAATAAGGAATAAGTGCTTAAGTTGACTTAAGCAAAATTTAAGTTACTGGCACCTTTGTTATCTCCGTACTCCAAAGAAGATATAAGATGTTTTTCTTATAGTCACAGATATTTTAATTTGTGAGAAATTTAGAAAAAAAATATTTTTTTTTATTAATTTTTAGTTTTTGATGAAATTTTATTTTAGATTAAAATTTTTTATTTTGTAGAGTGAATACCGAAGCAGACAACTAACTACATGGGTCTCTTCTCGTTTTGCAATGATTTCTGGTATCCGACTAGGAATTTACGAATACCCTTCTCGTACTGTAACTGGCGACTGATACATGTCGCCCCCATCACAGAGTCTATGGTAGATGCTAACATTTGCTTAAGGCTAAGATCTTCACAGCATCTAAATAATATGTGCACAGTCTACAAGAATCGTCTTACTTCGATTTTTAACTTAACCAGATAAGTCTTAGGAGTCTGTGACCTGTCACTAATGCAGTTAACCATTTGTAGGACCCAGATTATAAATAAACTCCTTCCTGAAATCTTGTAGTAAACAATTCCAGAGTCTTTGGTGGAGATCGAATCTATCATGTCTGTCAGTCCTACTGGTGCCCACCAAGGCACCCTTTTATATTTTGGTAAAAGTGTGATTTATTAGGTGAAAAGAAATGTCGATGAAGTTTCCCTTTAAAGATAAATCTATATTTTTAATTCTGGTGAAAATGTCGTATTTTAGTGAAATTATTTTTTTTTTTGTTAATTATTGGTATTTTTAACGTCTTAAAAAAAAGAAGAAGGTTATCAATTCGTCTGAATGTTGAATGAACAGTTCATTATTTTAAAAATTAAAGGGTGTCCCCATACAACTTGTTTTTTATTTGTATTAAGAACCGTAAAGGGCACCAATTTAAAATTTAAAAAAATTCGGTGTCACTATAGCTCCCAATAACGGAAAGTAATAAAAAAATAAATTTAAATTTTAAAGGGTGTCCCCATAGGTGACGTAATTTAACCTATATGGGCCTATCTTCTGAACCGTTAGAGACAAAACCTTAAAAATTTGACAGAATTTCGACTATATTATCATTATAATAAAAAGTATAAATATTCAAAATTATAAATTAAAGGGTGCTCCAATAGTTTATTTAATTTGATGTATATAGCCATACTTTTAAACAGCTGTACACAGACCATTGAAATTTACAAATAACCTGTATTGCTAAGTCCGCTATAACAAAAAGTACAAAATTTAAATTTGGAAATGAGAGGGTGTCCCAATAGTTAATGTATGTGGCCAAACTTTTGAACCGTTATAGGCAGACAGCTAAAATTTACAAGGAACCTGTATGTTAAGTCCGCTATAATAGGTATATAATTTGAATTTAAAAATTTTAGGGTGTCCCCATAATTGATGTAATTTGACCTAAATGGCCCTATCTTTTAAATCGTTATAGAAAAACACTTGAAAATTAGGCAGAATGTCCATTACTTTATCTGGTATAATAAGAAGTATAAATATTTGGAATTATAAATTAAAGGGTGTCAAAATAGTTCATGTGATTTATTGTAAACGGCCAAATTTTTGAACCATTATAATCAGATAGTTGAAATTTATAAAGAATCTTTGTTGCCAAGTCCTCTATAACAACAGGTGTTTAATTTAAAATTGAAAATTTAAGGGTGTCCCAATAGGTGATGTTATTTGATTTATGTGGCCCTATCTTTTAGTCCGTTATAGACAGAGGCTTGAATGGTGTCCCCATAAAAGACGGATGCTGGTGAAAATAGCTTAACTTTTGAACAGTAATAGGGAGATGCCTGACATTCACATAGTCTTTACTTTTTTCCCGCTAATTTTGGCGAATCTTTTATTTGATTAAAATCTAATTCTTACAGATTAATTTTTACATTTAGAATTGGTGCCCATCTATCCTTTTTAGGGTTCCGTACACAAAGTGTAAAAACGAAACCCTATTGTTTTCTCTACAATGTCTGTCTGTCTGTCAGCGCCTTTTATCTCTGGAACCGTAATAGGTAGGCTCTTGAAATTTTCACAGATGATGTATAGCTGTTGCCGCTATAGCAACAAATGCTAAAACTTATAGGGTGTTCCGATAGAGAGGTGTTATTCACGAATATCTGCATATTTCGTGAACTGTAGGTGGGATACACTTGAAATTTACAAACAGTAATTAAAACTTAGCTCACTATATAAACAACTATAAAAAAATAAAACTAAAAATTAAAGGGTGCTCCGATAGTGGTGTGATTTCCATGTATAAGGCCTAAGTTTTGATCCATAATAGGTAGACTCTTGAAATTTTCACAGAAGGTGTATAGCTGTTGTCGCTATAGCAACAAAAATTAAACCTTATAGGGTGTTGCGATATAGAGGTGTTATTAACAAATATGTGTTTATATCTTGAACTGAAGGAGGCATACACTAAAAATTTACAAACAGTATTTAAAACTTAGTTCGCTTTATAAACAAGTCTAAAAAAATAAACCTAAAAATTAAAGGGTGATAGTGGTGTGATTTGCATGTATAAGGCCTAAGTTTTGAACCATAATAGTTAGACTCTTGAAATTTTCACAGAAGGCGTATAACTGTGGCCACTATAGCAACAAATACTAAAACTTATAGGGTGTTGCGAAAGTGATCTGTTATTTGCTTGTATATAATTATTTCTTGAGCTATAGGAAGCAACCACTTAAAATTTGCAGTGATTTAAACAATGTTCGCGTTATAAGCATGTATACATATTAAACCTAAAAATTAACGGGTGTTCCGTTAGTGACGTGATTTGTATGTGTATATGGCATAGGTTTTGAACGATAATAGGTAGACTCTTGAAGTTTTTACAGGATGAGTATTACTATGGCCACTATAACAAATAGTAAAATTTAAAGGGTGTGCCGACAGTGACGTAATTTACATGCACATTGGCTAATTTTTTAACCATAATAGATACCTCTTGAAATTTTCACAAATGGTGTATTACTATGACCCTATAAAAACAATAAAAATTTAATGGGTTTTGTCGACAGTGACGTGTTTTGCATGTATAACGACATATTTTTTGAATCGTAATAAGTAGACTCTTCCAGTTTGTATAGAAGATGTGATGCCATGGCCATTATGACAATTACTAAAAATTAAAGGCTGTTCTAACAGTGACATGTTTTTCACGTATAGTAACTTATTTTTTTAATAGTAATAGGTAGACTGTTACTATTAAAAAGAATTGCCATGGCCGCGCCTTATTTTTTGAACCATAATAGGTAGACTCTTTAAATGTTTACAGTAGATGTTGTACTTCGGTCGCTGTAACAATTACTAATATCTAAAGGGTGTTCTATCAGTGACATGTTTTTCACGTATATTACCTTATTTTTTGAACCGCAATAGGTAGACTCATGTATATTTCTATAGATAGTGTATTACCATGGCCGCTATATCAAAAATTGCTAAAATATTAAGGGTGTTCCAACAGTGATGCAATTATGATTTTAATTTTAAAATTAAAGGGTGACTCATAAGACTTGAATTTAGTACTGAACCCTAAGTCGGTGAGTCTAACTCGCATTTGACTAATTTATTGAAGTCAGTTTTTTGGCAAGAATTATTATTTGAATTTTCAGTTTTTGGAAAAATATTAAATTTTTTAGTAAACTTTTGGAAACTAGGTAATTTTTGGTTTAATTCTTTTGTTAATTTGCGGTTTGATATAAAATTTTAATTATTTGAAAAAACATAGCTAAAACCCTCAACATAGAAAACCATAGGGGAAAATTTTGAGTGTAAAAGAGAAATCCGTTTTGCTCTATATTTCCGCTATTTATAATCAGATTTAAGTAATTTTTATAGCAAAGTTTCGAAATGTTATCTACATCCTCAAACTTTTTATCTTAACAGAAATACGTACAGACGATCATCGACTTCTCTAGTATAGGAATAGAGAATGTAAAAATTTTATTAAGTCTTTAAATTACTTAACCATAATAAACATCCTTTGCATACATATACAACAAAATTCTTCAAAAATGGCTGGTAAAATAAACAACTTTTGCTATTCAATGAATACAAATTGATAAATTTGTATTCATGAATGCCATATATTAAATAACCCCTCCGGTTAAATAATAACTATACACTACAACGTTTCATTGGTACTCGCTAAAATAACAAAGTTAAACTGAAAAACTCTTTTCTCAATAATATAAATTTCAATTACAAAATTGATTGGAAAAAATAATGGTCAAAATATTTAAAATTAGAAAAATTTTGCGGGAATGTGTTCTTTTACATAAATATTTACGAGTATGTATGTACAATGGTAATGGCTATGTTTTTAATATTTGTTTTGTATTATTTACCAGACTACCACCAGCAGGGTAGTTTGGTTATGTTTTTATTTTATTTTCAATGTTGTGCAAATATTGTCTGATAGATGACTTCCCAATGATTCAGCGTTCCTTGCAATTGTCAACAATAAAGTAACAGCAGTGTGAAAGTAAGTAATGGGATAAAATCCACTGTGCTATACTGGTATTTTGTCGCGTTTCTTCTTAAACCACGTAAGCGTCATTTTTTCGAAATTGACTTTCTTGGTTTTTATGGTAGAAAATAACATTTGCCACCAGACTACATTCTCATCTTAATAAGTTTGTATGAAAAATAAAAAAATCCATTTTCAAAACCTCGTAAGCGCCATACAAATGACATTTGCATGCAAAATATAATGGTTTTTATATTTCAAGTTGGAAATGTTAAAGACTCAACCACTAAGTTTTTTGTATTTAAGAATAAAAAAATCAGGAAAGTTTCAGGCCAATTGGAGCATTTTTGGTAAAGTTAAAAGTTTTTTTTTGATAAATACAAAAATAAATGTTAATTTACACACAGAAATTTGCGATTGTGCCAAAACCACGTAAGCGACAGATTTGGCTACAATTATTTGTAAGTAACAAATAAAAAAAAAAAGTTTCTATACCCTTCAGAGAGTCACACAGCCATGTTTTGTAAAAAAAATTGTTTTGAAACCCATATTAAAGAAGTTATTAAGTTTTTTTCATTTTCTGAAAAACGACTTTTTGGCACTTATGTGGTTTAAGAATAAACGCGACGATTTTCTTTTACATTTAAGTATCAAGTGGCAAATATTTTGCGAAAAAAAATGCTTTTATTCCTGAATTTACTTGCTAGTTTGTACCTTCTTTATATTTAGCATTTCTTTAAGAAATATTTTAATTTTACATTTTTTTCCAAATATTAAAGTTTTTTCATTCTTTTCTAGTTTCGGCATTTTAGCGAATCTACCAAATAATTACATTATTTGTTTCCAATTTTTGTGATTCAGTGACGAATTTTTTTTAAATCAGATAATTTGACTCGCTTTAGCAATTGCGGCTTTTTCATTCTTATAAGATAGGGAAAGGATGGAAAGTATTAAAACTAGGTTAGAAATTGTATATAAAAGAAGAACGGGGTGTCTCGGCATATTATTAGAAAAGACCTAAAGACTTGGGTGTTTCACCGCAAGGAGTGAAGTTTTTCGTTACAAGTTTCAATCAAATCGGGAGTGGTTAAATTAGAATATATGTACTTTGTAATTGTTTTGTAATACATATTTAATATATAAATGAAAATAAATATATAGAAGAAGATCGCCAAACTGAGGAGGGTTGCTCCTCGGATTATTCAATGTAAGCAGCAGTTTTATTTTTATGTATTTCTTTATTGTATGTAGGGATGTCAGTTATAGCCATATCCCGCCAAAGAGGTGATTCTCAAAGTTCGTTAGCGTATAAATTTTTGATTTGGCGATATGGCAACTTTTTGGCAATTTATAATTTTTTAAGTTTTTGATGAGAAATACAGTTTTTATTAGTTTTTTGACTATAACCATTTTTTATGTCAGTGTTCTGGAAACTTTTCAATTTATTTTAGACTATGTTGTTACAGAAAAATGAATGAAGTTAGCACAATTTCCCTTTTTTACATTCTGAAACTGAAAAGAAAGTTAGTACCACTGAAATGGATGATGAAAGCTTTGAAACTATACGAATTTATTTTTATTATTTAAGAACGCTTTTAAAGGAATTTGTATAATAGATTTCCTAAAATTATGAATCTAACTATGTATATATGGCTACGAATTTCGGAAAAGCGCTGTTTCCTCTCCTAAATAAAAAATCAAGACTAAGCGAAAAGAATAAACTGCTTTTATATTGGACATATAGTTGTCAATTATAGTATCTTAAATAATCCACATCCTTGATAGAATGTACTCAACAGTTCGGGTTCATAAAAATTTTAACCAAAAAGCTATATACATATATACATATTTATATGTATGCTTATGAGAGATTTGACACTGTCATTTGAATCCCGATGCAAATTATACATTATGAACTTATTAGAGAATTGGTAAAATAGTCTGTTATATATGTATCTAAATATATACATATATCTTTTTTATTGAATACTAGCTATCCCCGGTGCACTTCGCTACACCCATCCACAAAAAATACAATACAAACACTTGGAAGAAAAGTATGACCAACCTTTAACGCGAAAACGTACGCTATTCTCACGTCAAAAATGTTCATCAAACCTGTTTTTTGATAGTCTAGAAGTATTAACACGATAACAATTTTTCACTTTGCGTAGGAGGTATAACGCCCTCCATTCAAATTCAGTATGTGTTTCTTTACACCATGTATCTTAATATGGGGATTACTGATGCAAAATTCAAAGGCGCTACCTATTGCAGTTCTCTAGAACAGGATAATAATTTTTTACTTTGTATAGGGGGTAACACGCTCACTGTCCCAATTCAGCCTATGTTTTTCTATAGTATACACGTGGGTATAAGGTTTACTTGTAGCCACTTTATAGTTCTTTATGTACACAATAATATTTTTTCACTTTGTATGGGAGGTACCACGCCCGCTGTCCGAATTCATTCTGTATTTTGGCAGACTATGCGCTTTAGCACAAAGGTTTCTCTTGCAAAGTTTCAAGGCGCTATCTATTGTAGTTCGCCAGAAACGCGATAATAATTTTTCACTTTGTATGCGAGGTACCACCCCCACTATTTCAATTCAGTCTATGTTTAACTAAACTATGTACGTTAATATGGCAGTTATTGGTGCAAAATTCCAAGTCGCTACCTAGTGTAGTTCTCTAGATACAGGATAATAATTTTTCACTTTGTATGGGAGGTATCACTCCCGCTATTCCAATCCAGTCTGTGTTCAGCTAAACTATGTAGGTTAATATGGCGGTTATTGGTGCAAAATTCCAAGGCGCTATTTAGTGCAGTTCTCTAGATACAGGATAACAATTTTTCACTTTGTAAGGAAGGTACCACTCCCGCTATTCCAATGCAGTCCATCTTTCTCCAAACTATGTACGTTAACATAGAGGTTACTGGTGCAAAATTTCAAGGTGCTACCTATTACTGTTAGCAAGAAACACGATGATAAATATTTACTTTGTATGGGAGATGCCACGCCCACATCGAATATCAAAAAAATAAGTACCCTATTTTACCATCCGTATATCTAATAACAAACTGTGAAAATTTCAGAAAGATCGGTTCGTTGGTGTAGGCAGCTATAGCTTTCCGACAAACAAACAAACAAAGGTTAAAGGTTTCTTGACTTAATTTTCCTTTTATCGACTTTTAAAATTTGAAGTTTATTTTAAGATAGTGTTAATATTTATATGTAAGTAAATTAAAAGTAACAAAAAAATATTATTGATAAAAACTAAGACAAAAAATATTTTGATGAAGTTGGTGTAAAAAACATCTTGCATTTCAAAAAAATTAACTTACATTACGATGTTCTTATTTTTTTCGTATGCGAATTTAATTTATTTATAATTTCTTGAAAAGGTACAAAACAAGTGCAAAATATACTATTTACATTATACAGTCGAATGCGGTTAAGCGCAAATGAAAAAATACACGATTTATTTTTCACTTATCAGGAATTTTCAATTATAAAGACGTCGGATAAGTGAAAACGGGTTTCTTTTAAATGAAGTGAGCACTTGACGTAAAAAACAGACGTATGTATATTAAACATCAATTCAGATTAATTTTAATAACTGTATAACTTTTCTCTGAATAAGTAATTTGCACTGAATTTTTACATACTTTTGCAAACAAAACAATAACCAATGTTGCAAAATGATACGGCGCTATATTGTTTTTTATCGCTGTTACATATAAAATAATTTTTTCTTTTAAGCGATGCTCGCTTTATTTAGATTCAAACAAATTTTGTGTCACTTAACCGATTTTTCCGTTAAGTGAATTTCCCTTTAAGCGAACTAAAACTTTAAAAAATTCAACGATAATAAAAGTTAAGAATTTTTAATTTCATTAAAGCGATTTATTTACTTTCATTGCCTTTTCTGCACTTTCTTTTGGAAATAATATATGTTTACAGAATAGATCTCATCCAAATCACCAGACTTCGACTCGGTCACACAAAAATTACACATGGATGCCTTCTAAAACTCCCAATTACGCCATCGTGCAACTGTTGCGTATCATACCCGACCGACCCCATCATATCTTTTATTAACGAGTCCTCTCTTTTCGACACAAAGAGACAACATATTTAATGACGAAAACCCGTTAAAACTATTAGACGATCCAACTATAATAGAACACTATTTAAAATCTACTAACCTTTAATTGTTAAAAATTGTCTTTAAAAAAAAAATCAATATTTATATATCTATCTTATCTTTAAATAAGGTTGACATATTTTATTAGTGTTATAAATGTGTTTATAACCATAAATTTAAAATTTAACAGTAAACACATGTATAACAATAATTAAATATTTCAATTCATATTAGAAAACTATATGTACCTTTGTTAATTTTTTTTTTTATTTACACATATCTCCAAATAATTTATTTGCGTACATTAAAGCAATAAAGTTTTCTAACAAATTTTGATCACAGATTGCATATAGAAGTTGCAAGCTCAAAGCTTGCTCGATGAATTAAATCAATATTAACTTAGTAACGGTCGTAGCGACCGGCACTACGGCTACGTGGTGTTCCTTTGGCATCACCACTACGAGCAGCGGTTGTCGCTGCTTTCTTGGATTTTGATCACATATTACATACAGAAGTTGCTACCTCAAAGCTTGCTCGATTAGTTAAATCAATATCAATGCCCTTACTAAAACTATTGACATGTTTATACTTTTTTATTTAATAAGAAAATTAAATAAATTTGGACGATAATTCATTTATATTTGGGTATTTTTTCACAATTTTTCGGCCAAATTTCCGTTATTCCTTTAAGGCAGTTTTTAATCTTTTTTAGGGTGATTATTCATTCGGCAATTTTTCATTTTTGTTTTTGGGCGATTTGTCATAGGGTTATATTTCATGCATCGGTTAAAATAGTGTACGGTTGGTCACCGTACGTATGATCAATAAATGATTTTTTTTTTAAATCATGCGTTCCAGGCAAACATTTTAAGAGTCAATTTTAACAACACAGCTTTGCTGATTTTTAAAATATTTTTGTGTGCTGATTACGAATTTATGTGCCTAGATTTTCTCATATATGTATTTATATAAACGGTGCTGTCATTTATCACAACATAAATTTATTTATTATAATTAATTTTTCCTATATTTAATTTTAACATTGATAGTTAATCTTTACTGAAGTACATAAATCATTTTAAATTGGAGTCCTTTTGGATTGCACTTTATCTTTTGTTATCAATTTAGAATCATCTAAATCGTTTAGAAAACAGATAATATTGTGATTTTACTGACTGAAGGATGTAAGTTGGAATATGTGTATCCGTCAAATTTAAACTTATTTGTGGTTTGTCATTCCTTAAACCTTTTATACATCAATATGTTTATTGTTATGTTTGCAGACCGTATAATATCATAGAGATTTCCTATCCAGTTGAGAAATGTAAAATCTAATAAAACCTTTATTCAAGCTTGTGTATAATTGCCAAGAACTTCTTAGAAATATTGCTACTTAACTGCCATATTTCGAAGTTAATTCTTTGTTTAAAAAGTAAAAATAAAAAGTACAACAATAATAAAGAACAACAACGAATAATTAGGTTAATATATAGCTAATATACCTAAATGAAATACATGATCGAAAAACCTATTATTGATTCTGCAAACCATTTTACTACTTTTTTAATATCAACCTTGAACCTATCTATATACAATTTTTTTACTCCAAGAGAATATTTTCACTTATTTTCTCTTTTATTTTTAAAACAACTTACACCGTAAAAATATAAATATTATTTTCACTTAATATAATCTGTAAAAAATGGAATATAGATTAAAAAAAGTTAAATATGAATAATTTGTTTATTTTAAAATAATCTTTGCACATATTAGAAATTGTCAAAGATAAAATTAAAAGATTTACAATTTTCTTAATTATGTTTTGCAAATAGTCTTTTGTGTGTTTTTGTGAAAAAATTTATTTGAATAAGAACTTATTATTTTTACTAAGGAAAGTAAATCACAAAATTCTGATGTAATGAAAAATAAATTGTCTTATTTACAAGTATTTTTTATGAAAGAAAGAAACAATTTGAATTTTCTTATTTCAACGTAGGAAAACCTTAATGAAAATATTAAAAAAAATAAAGCAAAAAAAATATTAAAATTGTATCAGTTTCTATATAGTGGTATAAAATATTTAAATTTAAAAGAAATATGTTTGTTGTTATATATGTGTAGCAATGTGTTTTTAATTGTTGCATCTACCCAGTTGGCCAAACTGCCCTAGAAAATATAGACTTCGTTGTATGCACGATTTATCCCCTGTTGTTTAGGTTTTCGAAAAGACAATTTAAGAAAATACTTCGATTAACGACAATATGAGGTTTTTTGTCTTGAATTTGGTTAGGGTGTTTGTGACAGAATAGCGGAATTCTCTTTAAACCAAACAAAAAAATTTTTATAACAGAAATCATTATTAAATTTAAATAAACAGTTTTTTACAGTATTTATTTTTATTCACGCATAATTCCTTTTGAAAATTTATTTAAATAAATATTTTATGAGTATAAAATATTTATTTTCAAAAAATATAATAATCGAAATTGATTACTATGGGGAAAGCATATCCAGATAGCTATTTCGCTAGTGCTCAACTAGCTCATCAGTGGATTTTTCCAATTTTTCTGAATAAAAACTAAGATTCTTATGCTTAAAACTTAATAGACTAAATGAGAAGTTCAATCAGTCTAGAAAGAAAGCCAAATCTAAAGTTCTAAACAAAATAAAAAACCATAGTAACCATTTCAACATAGTGTAATCTGAAGTTTGCAGAACACATATGTACGTTCTTTTAAATAAACAGTTTATAATCTGTTATGCTGCTAAAAAATATATTTTTATATACATATTTACTTAACAAACACAAATAGTTATTGATGATAAGTTCTTGAGATAAAAAAATACTGAAGGTAAAATGAAATGTGTAGATATTAAGAAGATTTGAATTAAAAAATTTAGAAAATGAAGCCAAATTGAATATTAACACTTTTTGTCAGAAACAGTTAGTACAAAGTATTTACATAACTGAATTTTGAAAACTATTTTAACACATTTAACTACAATTAAATCATACCTCTACAAATATATCACTTCAGAAAAGTGAAAGTGAAAGTGAAAGAAAGGTGAAAGTAGAAAAGGCATGTTGCTAAATTTGATAGATAATTTTAAATACAAGAAGTCGACGTTTCAATTGCCTACGACTGATAACAAGGGACCCTGAAAAGCGTAAAAACGCAAACCGATTAATAATACACTAATATCTACCATCTATCTCCTAAGGCGCAATAGATAGACAATTGACAGCAGGAGTATTATTGTAGCTGATATAACTGAAAATATCTTTTGAACCGTAACAGGCAGACGCTTCAAACTCTATAGTTTTACTTTTCCAACCATTGATAGAGAAATGAATAGAAAGTCACGTTAAATTAATACAGACTATATTACGAGTATTATGTCCTCTATGAAAACAAGTAATAAAAACAATAAAATATTAAAGGGCGTTTCCCTATAATTTATACTAAAAGATTGCTTCCTTGCCATGTATATTTTTAACTAAGGTTTTTTTTTTGAAGAATTATTTTTGCTTTTTAATTTACAGAAATAAGTGTTGTTAACTACCTAAAATCAAATAGAAATATTTAGACAAGTTAAGCACTATATGGTGGTGTGCTACGGAACCATTCTTCTATGGGCCCGGCTTTCACTTCGCGTCTTAATTGAATTTCATTGTTTGCAGTATATGGTAATGGTGGAGTTCTGCCAATATACTGCTTTTAACACTCTTCATGTCTATTTTCTTTGTGTGGCTTTTTCAGGTAATCCTTCGATCAAAATATATGCCTTCGAGGGTTGAGGTATAATTGGGTTATTTATTCGAATATTAGGAAATGAGTGAGTACATTTTTGTTCATTAATCTTTATTTTCCATTTTTTTCAACCACAAATCCAAATGGAATATATGGTTCTGTAAATATATGGTTCTATATGTGTTTGCGTCGATATGTCGAATTGTCGATGTTTGGGCAGATTTGCTTAATTCCCTTATGTTATACTTTGTCAATCATTTGAGACACTTAAGAGGCCTTTTTTTACTACATTTTCAATCTGTGGCTTTGTTAAATAGTGCGTTATAAAATCACATTAATAATTCGGAATACATACATTATTTCTCGCTCAAAATTGGATTCCCCTTAGTAGTTAATATTTTCTCAAATAGTTTTGATACGTTTGGTAATTGATTCTATCTCTGTATGAACTTATCATGGTTTGGGAAGCAGGTTAATCGGAAAAATTGTCCATCCTGGATGAAAGTACTCAAGGCATAGAATGACATTAAAAATAAAAATAATTATTTTTACCACTACACAGGATAGCTCCATTAGCATATTTTTACTTGTTTTGTCAAAATTGTACGCTTTCCTCATTTCCGTAACTTATGTGAGAAACTTTTCATATGAAATTATTAGTCATATTGCTTTACACAGGGTGAGCTTTACATTACTTTATTTTAAAAAGTTTAGCTTTATGGCAACCCGGATGACTATTATATTTTTATGTGAAAAGTTTCTCACTTTAGTTACAGAAGCAAAGTGAAGTTTATGAAATATTTGATTGAAAATAATTCTAGTGGAGCTTTAATGATTTTCTCTTAAAACCAGTTATTTTCTGTTAACGAACAGGTTAGTATGTTGGTGGCCGTCTTTAAATCACATTCATGCAAATTTTTTTAATTGCTTCAACCATAAAACGACAAATGGGTGTTACGATCTCCAGGATAAGTGTTTGTTGTAGTATTGGTACTGACTCTGAGATATCGAAGGGAAACTAATTAAATAAATATTTAAAATATATTACTGCATTTAAATTTTTACATTTCTAATCCACATTTAAAAACAGTTGGGAGAAACGTTTAATAAATAGTTTTTAATAATAATTTAGCTCTTTTTACTCTTAACTGTATTGATTGCAGACTAGTGATCACTAAGTTCTTCGTACTGGGCAACATTTTTCAAATGCTAAGGTCTCCCATAGCATTGATTAAATCTAAGCATTTTTGAGGCTTTTGTGCCGAAGTTGTAGTTAAAGAGATCAAAAACGTTGGTTGGTATCCAACCCACATCTTGCATAATATTGTCTTGCTCACAGGGGTACCTTACCTGCGAGTTTACTGGGATAATATTTTTTATACATATCGCTAATATTGGGAAATTTAAAAAGTTGTACAAATATTTGTATAATTTTAAAAAGGGATTAAGTAAAAGAGGGTCTATAAATAAGAGTTTATCAAATTTAAATTTTTTGTGATATAAATTCTTACAATTCTTAATTTTGTGATATAAATTCTTACAGTTCTTAAGACTGAATAATTAGTTCATTGTTTCTTTAAGTTTTCTTGCCCATTACCGTTTAAATTTCAGTATGTTCGAATACTGAATTTAACTAACATTAAAGTTCAAATTCTTAAACATATCAAATAATATACATACATATGCTACTTACCTAATTTTAATGGTTACTTATTATATTCCGTATAACGTACAAATGTACATAATATACTCTGGTTTACATATTTCTTCAATATATATTCTTCTCACAGCTATATTTATTTTTTAATGTACGTTTGTATAAATTAAATAGATTCTTATGTTGGAATAAGTAGCCATGGTCATGTCTTTAAAGTATTATTAAAGATGATTATAAAACAGTGTGCTCGGAAATATACACTCTTGATCAAATGATAAAAAGCACTTAAATTTCTGTTTGTGGTCAGATAAGCAGACAGCTAAAGTTTTACTAACATTGGAAAGGGGATTATTTAAGATTACAAAAATAACAGTAACACGAATTACCATGCAACGGTATTATGATTCGTATGAATAGAACCACTTTTAATTTTTACATTTTTTTTAAGTAACCGCATTTGATTATTCATTAAAATTAGTAATAAAAGAGCATGAACATTATTTTAAATATGTCAAAGAGAACCGAAATCGATATCTATCGTTCGCAAGGATATTGGGTCATTGTGGAGAAAATTGCGCGAAGTGAAAAAATTGAGCTCGGATACTTAAAAGTTATTAAAAACTATGGAATATAGAAAAATGTGGAAAATTGCGACAATTTCTTCTCTTTTAGTTCAAAAGATCAGATATCAAGCTGGTATTCAGAAAAGTTTCCCAACGTTGAAAAATTCATTGCAAGCTATGAATACCAGAGATTAAAAACTCTGAAGAAAAAACCACAGATAAATAAAAATCTCAAAATTGTCGAGAGCATATGACATGGGACATTCAAGTAAGAGGTTATGTTAATGATTTGCTAGTGTCTAATTTTTCTTTATCTCTTTATAAAAAGGGTACGTAAGCCTGGAAACTCTTTAGTTAATTTAAAATTTATAAATTAATTAATAAAAAGATGTGATGAAAAAATTTTGAAGAAATAGTATGAAGATATAGTTAGGGCACCTCAATTAGGGTAGAACCCGACCGTTGACTTCTCATCTGCAAACAATGTAAGTAAAACTATAGCATATAATCTATGGAGAATTAAATTTACATATACATAACATTTATTAATAAAGAAATGAAATATTACTTTAAACTTGATGTCGTATTTTATATTAAAAAATAAGTTAACAAATATTTGTTATATAAGAGTTGCCAAAAGCAAGACAAATGCAGGTGATACTGGATAATGGAAAAATAAAGAAGAAAAAAAGTTAATTGTTAATATCGTTCTAAGCAACCGGCTATACTTTCTGCTAATGTAGAATAAGCTTTTTATTCTCTTTAAAAATAATTCACCTTAATTGAGCAATAATTATTTTTAAAAATGAATGCAAAATGTGAACTCAAATCTAGTTAAGTATTATAATCATTTAATTTTTAATTCAATTAAATCGATACTCAAATTTAGACTATCTTCTTTTCCAAAAAGCTTTTTACAACTTATTTTATATAATTCAGAATTATTCCATGTGTATATGAGATTTTTACGGTCGTACTGGGATTAATATAAACTTGACAGTTTGATATAGGAATATCACAATATGTCTTTTACAGTTAAAGAGTAGTAATTGTAAAGGTAGTTAATAAATTATACATAAATTATAACCAGCTCAAACGAATATAGTTTTTATTTCAAATTTAACATCATCTTATTTTGCTGCATAATAGTTCTACTTTGTTCTCCTCTTCACTAAACACCCATTGCTGCAAACACAGTTTGTGGAAATTAAATTGCTTTATATTAAGATTTATGTGATTTTGAATTCTTTAATATCTGATTTGAAAGTTGAATGAGAAAAAATGCAAATTTATATTTAGGAAAACATTTGATTGTGTAGTGCTTTTGACCTGCTTTAACTTGCTATCGAAAAAGGCTTACTAATCTTTAGTTGAATTCATTAAAAAAAAATTAAAATCTTAAGTCTTAAACATACAAATTGTGAAACTTAAGCAAAAAAAGACTGTCATCACGGGTTGAACGAGAAGATAAAATTGCACCATTTCAAATGAAAAATATACGATACGATAAAAATAGGTTTGTTTTGGAAAATCTAGGAAAAACTCCACGTAAAATGCTGCCACTTCCACTTTTTGCCAATGCGGTCTAAGTTTAGAAAAATTTTATAAAATTAGTGATTGTAAAAGGAAAGAGAACACCATAGTTAAAAAGTAGAAGGAGATTTCACAGAGTTTGTAAATTCTGAATAACGTTGTAATTATGAAAGGGACTCTTTATATTGAAAATACTATAAAATATACCATAATTATCTTCTAATCAGGTATTTTTTCAGAGATAATTACAGAATACAAATTGAAATGTTTTTAATTTTCATTCGTTTTTTTTCCAGTTGGTATTTTGTCATAATTCCCTAGTGTTAGGTTTCAAATGTGTTAATAATGTCCTGTGTTTATTAATTTAAATCTATATTTATTATTCCCTGTATTTTATCAAAAAACACCAAAGTTAACCTTTTTGGACTATTTTTTGTTTAATAACTTTTCATAAAATTACTTCCTTTATAATTTGAAAAACGTAACAATCTATTTATTTATAGAACAAAATATGTATGCCTGTCTGTCGGAAAGCCATACCTGCTGTGATACCTGTCATACAAAGTAAATAAACTATTATGTTTTACCTAGAGAACCGTAATAGGTAACCTCATGTGTTTTCGCGTTAAAGCTTGTCAATACTTTTACTTACAAGTGCTTATTTTATTTTTTAACGATAGGGGTAGCGTAGCTCAACTGGAATCGCTAGTAAAGCTGTAAATCTAATGTAAGTATAAAACTATGATAGTTTTTTTATACAATAATTAAAAATGTTCGACTTTATTCAAATTTTACTAGTTTATTAAAAGTAGAACGATTATCACTACGTTGAAATCACTAGAATGAGAAAAGAATATTTTAAAAATAGCTAATTATAAAAATTTTATTGTTGGTGTTGGTGTTGGTGGTAGATTTTGTTTTTTTGAATTAGCGACGAGGGTCCATTCTCAACACGATCAAATTTTTTGAAAATCATTTTTTTATTATATTGGTTTTATTTTGGTTATATTTGCGATATTAAAACTTTTATTAATTTTAATTTAATTATTAACATGCTATTAACCCAAATACCTTATGTGTTAAAAATTTCCTAAACATAATATTATTTAAATCTAATAAATTAAAAACAAAGTAATAAATCTTAGAAAAGGCAATTGCTTAATTCTCAAGCTTTCTTGTATCGCCTAAGCTTTATTTGAATATATTTTTAGTCAAATAGCTTGTGAACAGGCTTTTAAATTATATATGTAATTGGATATGGATGCTTTGCTTACTGTCAAAATATAATAAATTTTTTTCACAACCAACGTTGCCATTGTTGGACTTCTCCTACATTTGGTAGAAAGTTGTGATATTTTTAGGATGGTAGGCTACACAGAGCCTAAAATGCCTAATAGAATCAACAAGATTTTCTCTATGAAATGTTTTTAGGCTAAGGAGTATTCAGGCAGAAAGAAAAGAAGTTTTTTTTTCGAATTATTATTATTATCTTATTATTTTCATGTGGTAAATCTTTTTAATTTTACCAAGAAGGGAATCCCATTAAATCAATAAGAATACTTATTATTCACAATTGTTTTTACTATTTTTTGACACGAAAAATACAATCCATAGAGAAAAACTTATTGATTCTTTTAGGATTTCTTCTGAATTGTATAAAAAAGGGATTTCTTATTAATTTCATTAGGCTACCTAATTCATTTTTTCAAAAAGTTATTCCTTAATGATTTCATTATGCTACCTATATGAACATGTGTAAAACATCTTTTGAATTTTCTTAACCTTCGCTTTACCAATAGCCACCCGGGTGACATTTTCGGTTTTATTTCTTAAATAAGTTTTTCCAATTTGTTTTGATTTAAATGAATTTTAGACTCACTGAACAACTTTTAGAGTTCTGTCGAATTTAGTAAAAACATGATAAAAAATTTAATTTTTTTTAAGGTTTTTTTTTGGATTTTTTCAAATTTTCCTTAAGGTTTACCAATACTCACCCGGGTGTTACAAAATAAACTTTTACTTTTATTTATTTTTTAAATTTTTATTTCTTTTAATTATAATTTATTATTCCATAAAAGCGGTATTTTACATATTATTTTGGTTATAGTTAATTATTGTAAGCTATTATAATTCAATTACGATGATGGAGAATGGTGGCAGTTGATGCATTTAGTTCGACAGACGCTGTCTATGCACAACTGATTTTCTTGCATTTAACGCAAACTTGCAGTGCGGTTTCCTTTTGTTTATGAGAGTGACAAAGACGCCATTTGGTTTTTATTTTAATTTGCATAGTTACATCCCTTTAGGGATTTTCATCAGTCTCACAATCATCATCCTGATCCGTAGCAGCATGTGGTTTACCTAAAAAGTATAACTTTGGCTTATTTCCTCTTAGTTTTTACCAAAGGTACAGTCCATAGCTGACCTAATGAAAAATTCTCCACTAATTTGAGGTATTTTCGACCAGGCCAATATTAACGGATGCCAAGCCTCTCAATAAAGTGTTTTCGTCGCGAATGCATCAAATGCGAATGCTCCTGGATATTATAAATGAGCAAGAGTAGATGTATCCAAAATATTTAAAAATAGTGACAATGGCCTCCGGAATGTTGCTTCTTTTGTGGAAGACTGTGATAACAAATTTCCCATTGTGTCCAGATGGTGATTTAGTTTTTTTTTAGTTTTATTATAATATAAAGTTATCTTTATTTTGTGGACAGATGTAATTTTATCTTTGTGAATTGCTGAAAATAGTACAACTGATTCATTTTTGGGTGGAACGTAGGGTACTAACGTTATACCTTCTAGAAAATAAAAAAATTAACTAGATGAAATTTCTCGACTTTTGTACGGTTTTTAACTCTTCATGACCATCTTTTGTTTTTTTTTTGTGTGCCTACAATGGACAACTTCTAAGTGGCCAACTTAGCTACTGAAACTGTGATAATAAAATTGTCTATGGTAATATTTCTTTCATAGTTTTCGTACATGCCCACCATTTTTTGCTGAACGCTACCCTTGATATACATATATAATTACATGCCCACCAGATTTAATTCCATATTTAGCTGGCTTGGAAGGCCAGCTAAATATGTATAGCGTAAAATCAGGTCGGCCCGGAAATCAAAAGTTGTTCGTCTACGGTTATAAACTCGTATTGTCGATAATGTGCTCTTAAATTAGAATTCACCATCGCGAAGACATCTCTTATAGGTGAAACAATTGGTTTAATTTTGGTGCTATAGCTTTAGGTTATAGCTTTTAATTCTTTCAAAATACAATAAAAGTCATAACAAATTCTGTGAGACCAGCAAAAACAGTTCGTTATAAGGAAGTTTCTTAATAACCGTAGATATATTTTGCGTGCAGCCCTCTTGTAAAATTAACCAAACTTTCTCCTTAGAGTAAATTAAAAAAAACTTAGTTGTGAATTCCTGCAAAATTGTATTACTCCCTTATGGAAAACGACAAATAACTTTTTTCTTTCTAAACTCAAAAAAACTTCGTTTGTTTTTTTTTTTGACACATAAACTTAAGGCTTGTTTCATTTTTAATTTTTTAAATAAATAAAGAAAATTATGCAAAATGGGATTTCACAATAGCCACCTTGCAATAAACGCCGCAACTTTTTCATGCAACTTTTTTTTTGTTAGTAAGAGGAGTTGGGAGGCAAGCGGGGTTGAAAAAGTTGCATGACAAAGCCTGACGAGGTATTTTTTGTTTTTTGTTTTTGATTATTTTCATTTAATTTTTTTAAGTGTTGTCTACTTTTTGACTACAGGAAAAAACGTCAAGTTGTATTTTTGTTTTGTATAAAAAAAATATTTCCAAATGATAATGTAAGATATATGTATATGTATATATAAAAATTTAATTTTAAACAAAAATGTCACAAGAACAAATTGGGCGGTACTCTTACTTTCGCAGTTACGGACCCCATTAAATTTGTATGTAAAGTATGGTAAATCTTTTTATTTTAGGATAGAATGAGGTAATATGTGTGCGATTGGAAAGGTAATTAAAAGTATTATCCAAATAAAATGAAATTAATAAAAATAAATCAGCCAAATGAGAGTCAGAATCACACAAGTATGGTTCGAACTATGTTCAGTTCAACTTTAAAAATTCAAGTCTATAATTTTTTACGTCTTATGAGGCATGCTTTAATTTTACATTATTTTTTTCCTACTAGAGCATAGTACTTAATATCCTGTGTAAATATCAAGTGTTTGCCTACAAGGTTAAGAAGAGAAAGGCAAATTCCGCAACTTTGAGACATTAAGGGACCGCCCCAATTATTATTAAATTTATTTTCGTTTCTTGTTGTTACTGTAGACATTGTTAAATATAATATGTGTAATTTTTAAGTGTCAATATAAGGTTATATATGTAAAATCGAGTCATTATCGAAACACCCTTTAATTTTTGGTTTTGATATTTGTTCTAAGGGACAAATTTGTACATAGTTTGCGTAGGTGTAAAGTGTCTACCCGTTCCGCTTTAAAAATTAGGCTACAACTATTCGAAAATATTTGCCACTCTCGCAAAACCCTTTAATTTTATTTTTTGTATTTTTCCATAAATTCACACACTCTGTATATACTCGCGTTTAAAAAACTGCATCTCTATCGAAATACTCATTATATTTTAGTAATTATTGTTATAGCTTTATATGAAAATAATAGGAGCCTACCTATTTCGGTAAAAAAAGGCAATATAAGTGAAAAATATGTCCCTGTCCTAACACAGTAATTCACCTCCTGTAAAAATTTAAAGACTCTAACTATTATGGTTCAAAATTTAGACCGTATACATGCAAATCTCCTCACTATTTATTTATATAAATTTTAACTTTATTCCTCTTACTGATTAAGAAATAAACACATATACGTGAAAAACAAGTCTCTTTCGGAACACCCTAAAAGTTTTAGTAGTTGTTGTTATAGCGGCCATAGATATAAGCCTTCTATGAAAATTTTAAGAGTCTACCTATAACAATTCCAGAGATAGAAGGCGCTGACAGACATTGTAGCGAAAACAATTGGTTTACTTTTTACCTTTGGGAAAAATTTTAGGTGAACAAACAAATATTTGTTTTTAATTTTCATTCTTTTTGTCAGAACATAGACAAGAAAATTCTTTAAAAAAAAACTTTTTTATGCTTGCTTGATATTTTATAATATTTTGCATTAATGTCAATTTAGTTAGATAGTACTTTTAATTACCATTCCAGTGATACTCATATTATCTCATTCCATTAAATAGTTGAGATATACAAAATTTTACATAGAAACTTTAGGGGTCCGTAACTCCAAAACAAATTACAATTAATTTTACAACAATATCTTACTTATTTTTAAATATTTATAATGTGTGTGTGTGTGTTAATATTATATTAAGAATGCTTAATCGCTTAATCATAATAAAATACGTTTAGTTGACAATACAGTTTTTTGTTTATTTATTAATAACACAGAAAAGCATAAAAAACAAAACTTTCAAAAATAAATATTTTTAAAAAATTCAAATGTAAAAGAATACAAGGATTAAGCAACTTTAAAAAAGAATAGGAAAAAAAAACTCGGCGTTTGTTGCAAGGTGTAAAAACGGTCAAAGTGTTTAATATGGTAGCACAAATTTAAATAATTCTCGCAAACGTCAGAACGTTAATATGGCGTCAAAACGAGAATGGAATTACCTTCTATTTTCATATCATGGTCCTAGGTATTGTCTCGATACAATATATTCGAAACATAACTACATATGAAATTAAATTTTATTGTTATAATAAATTTTTCACCGCAAAATTACCAACAACAATCATAAACTATTGTAAAAAAAGTTGACGATAAACCAACGCATATTTAAACAGGTAAACTCACTGGGTGGAGCTAAAATATTGAGGGTAAAATTTTTATTTTTTATATATGGAGTTTGACATAAAAAGGCATTTTAAGGCGAAAGAAAAATGTTAAAGTCAAACTCAATATAAAAAATTTAACATTTTTTACTCACTGAGCTTAACTGTTAAAGTATGCCTTCCGTTAAACCCTATAACATGATAACAGAAGCTTGTGAATTGAACAAATATTAAATAACAGAGAATTTATATTTAATTGATTTAAAAACGATGCAATTTTCCTTATTTTTTCAATGCATTACATGTAAGTGTGTACGCTTAATTATGAAACATATAATTTTAAATGGGACAAAATAAAATTTCTTTGATAATTTTTTTTTAGTAACATTTTCGTGTAATGTTATCTCACAATCATTTCACAGAAACTTTGACAAACCTAAAATAGTGTTTAACTATATTTTTCTTTATTTTATAAAACTATTTTGTTCTCTTTATAAAACTATTAAGATATTTTTAAAAATATAATACTAATAAACTATAGTGTTCACGTCTGAACGATAGTGTATACCCATCTCCGGTTTATATGAATGATGGGTGCTTAAGAGAGGAATTAACGTCCATGCGACTCTAATATCATAATTTTTTTTACTTTTATATTATAATGTTTAGCATATAAGAATTCTTATATGTATATTCGTAAATATATTTTAAAATTGGTAACATTTGTCGTGGTTGAAATCGCGTTTTGAATTTTTTACTTTAAACCAACTTGAAACCAAGTTAAATTAATTAGTTGATTATGTGTCGATAGCGCCATATCGTAAGTGCTTTATTTAACTTATCAGGAAACCTTTACCCAAATTTTAGGATACTATAATAAAAATAAAAGGGTGTTTTCTAGATGCCGCGAATTTGAGCGACAACATTGTTAGTCGCATGGTAAAAATCAAACAAAAACATAATGAGTCGCAAACGAGAAATTTTATGAAAATGAAAAAGAAAAAATTTAATAACAAACAACCATTTTTTGTATTATGTATTACATCTATGCGATGGTATGCGTATTTCTTATTTTAACTAACACAATTTTTCTGTTTTTAAAATGCCTAAATATTTGTTGAGTATTTTGCACCTTTAATTTCTAGCACTACTGGTGTTAAGAGATACAAGTGAATAAACAAAAAGATAACATGAAATAAAACACAATTGAAAACTAAAAGCGTTTACTTAACCATGCGACAATATATTGATAAATTGTAGTACAATTATTATGGTGTTCAATCTAAAATACAATAGACGAAAAACGTTTTTTTTAGAATTTTCCAATAGCTATAAAATTTTCTATGTAATCCTTGGCGCATTGTGCTGTTTTGGATATGTGGATGTGTGCTTTAACATCGCTAATATTCTTAGTTTTCAAAACTTGGCTGCAGTAACGTTGACAATAATTAATGATTTAAGGATTTAAAATATCACACAAACAGTAATGGTTAAAGCTGCTAAGCAAAGAAGTTTTTGTTGTTTGTTAACTATAGTATTTCAATGGTGCTGATAAAAACAACAACTGCTGTTCTTGCAGCTGTTGCCTTACCATTGTCACACATCAAGTGAACGTTTGAAAGGATGACATTCAAATTGTTATTAACTGTTTCAGCAGTTGTTGCCTGCGGTAAGATTTATTGGATTTAATGCGAAAATGTTCCACACATACAAGTATGAATGCGCAGATGTTCATAAATAAAAAATTTCAGCAATTCTAGCAAATAAATTTAAAAGTTTGATTTTATCGATTGCATTTGGAATTTCACAGCAATTTTAGAGCAATTCTTAATAGAATTTAATGATTAGAAGATTTTCTTTCAGAATATTAAAATATATAATATTTATTACATTTGTTAATTTAATTTGTGTTAAAACTAACTCAAATAATTCTTGCAAAAAAACGACTTCAAAGCAGAAAGATGGACCTCAAATCTAAAAAACTAAAAATTTAAAAGGAAGTAACCTGTAAGCACTAGTATTCAAACCTTTTGTTGTATCGGGCAATTAAATAAAGACTATGTAAATTTCAAGCGTCTGCCTATTACATTTTAAATATAAGCCATTTGTATCAAAACAAGAATCAATTTAATTTCAATATTTCCTGTTATAGTTTAGAAATAACAAATCAAAATATAAGCCATTACACAACCTTTAACTTAAATTTTTTGATATTGCGGACATAGTAATACGGACTCTGTATAAATTCCAAGTGTCTGCTTATAACGGCTCAAAAAGTAAGACTAGATACGTCAAATTACGTTACATGTGAAAACAAACTGTTATACATTTTATTGTGGACATACAAACTTTCTTCAAATTTTATAGATGATTTAAATATCGTAATAAGCCATATATGCCTAAAATATTATCATAAATAATAAATTATAATTTAAAATTATATATTTATTATATCGGATATAGCAATACACATACTGTGTTAATTTTAAGTGTCTATGTATAATGGCTTGAAAGACACCGTTTCTTTTCTTTGCGGAAGTAAAAATACACCCTCTGTGTAGGTTCGAAGCGTCTATCAGTAATGGTTCAAAAGATAAGGCCTTGAACATATTTTTTGTCTTTAAATCTTATATACATATTTATTATTTTAATATCATTAAAATTAATCCTAAAATAATGCAAAACATAAAAATTTGTTATCCGTCGTTATTTTATAACCTTTTTCACGTTTTAATACCTAAATGGGGTATGAAAACATGAAAAATATTTTTTTTAAATTTATTTTTTTTTCTTTGTTCTAGTAAGATATTGTAATGATTTTTTTTTGACAAAAACCTATTTAATGTACTTAGAACGGTCCTTTTATTTCTATAATGCGGTTTTTGCAGATGCAAATGTATTAAAATTTGCTAAACTTCAATATATTTGGATCTCCGGCATTTGGTTTTGCAGCACCTCTTACCCTACTCTAATCTTGATCAAACTTTACAACTGACTTAACAATATCAAATGGCAACTTTTTATGACTACTTTTTCGTTCCACTCTACTCTACAGATCATACCAACTGATCCATCAAAATGAAATTTAGTATATGGAGATGAAGAGCTAAATAATTTTTGGGAAAATATTTTTTTTTGATAAAAGTTAAATGTAGGCCAATCCAGATATATTTAATAGAAAAAATTTTCTTGAGGAATATATAAAAAAAATTTTATTTTTGTGTAAGCTAACTACGTGTATACCAAATTTCGCGTAAAATTGATGATCCTAGTAGAAAATGGATGTCCTTCAATTTGATATATTTTAGATCGAAATTTTTAATTTCGTTTTAAAATCCTAAAGCTAGTATTGGAAAAAGAAGACTGCTTTAATATTTCATGATCGCTAGTCCATATGTGGACAAGACAAAAAAAAAAAAACAATTTTGAAATTAATTGTTTCAGATTTGTTACCATTTTATTTTCGTCGACTAATTACATATCCACAACTTCATGTCAATCATTTAACTTGTAAAAATTTTGTTGTATATTTTATATTTCCACTTTCCTCTAAAATCGAAATAATGTAAAAAATGCCCTACAAAATTAAATGTACGAGGTTCCAATTAAAGCCACGTAGCGCTACCCCTAATTAGTGAAAAATGCCCAGCTTCAGAACCTAAGCTCAGATACTGCTCTGCTATGCTATGTCATTTTGGATCAATTAACTAATGACTGAATTATTACCAAAATATTTTCATTTTGCCCTACTGTACAGTGTGGAATAAAATAATAAACAATATAGACATAAAAATTTTACATATAGTGATGGAGCATTTTGTTTTCTGTCTCTCATTATAAAAATTTGTTTCAATAAACCAATTTAAAATGTTAAATGAAGTTTAATTTTTGCTTCCGTTCCACCCTATGTGCAACGATAAACATGTATTTGTTTGGTATCCTCTGTCTGAATGAGTTGTCGGAAATTTATTAATTTGGAAAAATTTTGATTTTGTAGCACAGTATTATAGATCAAATATTGGTACATAGTATCCTGCAAAGTTTTTAGTTTTACGTCAACTATATTGCCTGCTTTTGGCATTGTTCTTGTTATTTTAGCAAAACTTTTTATAAAAATCTTTTATGTATTATATCACGAACACTGTGTCAATCTGCAATTAAGCAAGCAAACTACATATCGATCACTAAATCATAAACAGCCACAATTCAACATTTTTCAAAATTGTTTTTTGTTTGTTGATAAAGCAACGAATAACTAACACGAAAAATTCCTTTGCACCGCTCTCTTCCTTAATTTTACGGTTTTCTTTACTGTGAACCTTAATTTTATTATAAAACTAGCAGTACCCACCTCGTCGTGGGCGTCCTGACAATATTTCTTCGATTTTGATTTCTTTTGATTTTTACAAAGTAAAAATACAAATACAAATTTTATTCTATTGGCGCCTAATGCTGCGCAATCAATAGTTTCTAAAATATCCCATTTTAAAAACCAAAAATTTCAGTATCTTTAAACCAGAAAATGCGGGTTTTCACTGCTTTATCCCCACTTTCTCTTGGATATGAGTTATTTTTGCGGAATAAATAGCCTATATTGGAATCCAGTAGTTTTTACGTCATGCGAACACAAATGTTTTTAAAACAGTTTTTGCTTCTTCTGAACATTTGTAAATTTGAAGTTGTGACTGTCTATGATTTAGTGTGCGATATGTACATATACATAAATATAAAAAGTTTTAAGTTTAAACTCAGTATTTCTTTTAAATGAACAAGAAATCTTAAAGTACACAGATCATAATGATGTCTGAGATTGCCCAAGAAATTTAAAGAATGTGTTTTTCTAAGTTTCAACTGCATTTATGTTGTGCAAGAAATACCAAAGCTAGGAAAATAAACAAATCAAAAATAAATATTGAAACATGTGGAAAACAGCCATAGCTAAAGAAATAAAAGACACATGACATGGCAAAATAAAGGAAATAAAAATTATACAGAAAAAATATAGGTGAATGTTATCGCAAGAGCAGGAAACGACTTAAGTAGTTACCTAAAAGATTTTTTTTAAAGTGCTATTTTTATAAATAATTTCAGCTTATGATTCCTAAAATCATTTATCAAAACGGTTGTGGTTTCAAGCTGACTAAAATGTAAATTTTTTATAATTTAACATTTTACTTTTAAAAAAAAATTGCCGTCAAATAGCAAAGTTTGTTGTAAAACTGTTATTATTCGATTTGGAACACTCCAATTTTATTCATGGTTGTGCACCATTTAACTTGCATACATCCATCTGTCCAATACTTGAAAAATATTAACTCCTTTGTTTGAGAGAGATAGCAAAACACTTTTTCTTTAATTTTTGGCTGTAAACTTTAAACTTTTTTAGAATTAGCACCTCCTCAAGACTAACTTCGTTAGTGTTAAAAATGAAGTACCTATTAAATATATGTATGAACAAAAAATAAATAAAAACTGACTCTTGAAAATAAGTATTGAAAATAAGCCATGATGCCAAAAATTGCGAAATTACAAAAAAAGTAAATTAAAACTTTTATTTCATGCGTTGAAATTCCCTAGACTAGGTATTTACCAATCTCAAGATTTTTTTTTTTGGACCAGCACTCAGGGGATGACCCCTGAAATTAATTTATGGGAAGGAGGAAAGAGGGAGTAGTGTTTGTGGACATTCGATTTGAATTTTCCTACATTGGAAGTGACAGGAAAGACCTCTGGAGGGAGTTTATTCCACATACTAACAGTTCTGCTAAAAAAACGAATTTTCCCTGTAATGCGTAGTGCGTTTCACTGGCCATTCGACCACAAAAGGATGCGCTCTAAACGAAAAGCGTGTTAAAAGCAAAAATGTGCGGGTATCGGGAACAAGTTCCCTAATTTCGTTAGAGCACATACCATTGTAGTAACGATAAAACAGCGAAACACATCCCACATTGCGTCGATGCTCAAATGAATCAATAGAGTTGGATACACTACTGTCACCAATGAGCTGCTCTCTTGTACGCGGTCGAGCAGCTCCAAAATAGACTTTGGCGCGCCGGCCCATACATGAGAGTTGTATTCCATTTTCGGCCGGATATAGGTGGTATAAATAGTAAGAAGATCGGATGGAGTGAAGTATCTTTTACACCGTCTTAGGAAACCGAGCCACTTGAAAGCTTCTTTAGAGACTTGAAAAATGTGTTTAGTCCATCGAACATCACACTGGATTTTCATTCCAAGAACATCAAAAGCTAGAATGACACCATTTTTCCGAAAGGAAAGCTAGCAAGTCACCTGTAGAGCGCCCCCTACGGAAACCATACTGTCGTTCGCTAAGTAAGCTGTTGGACTTCAGATACCTCACAATATAAAAGTTAATAATACTTTAGAAAGTGAAGAACAAATTGCTATTGGGCGGTAATTATCAGGGTTGTTAGCTGCTCCTTTTTTGGGGATCGGCGTTACATTATCAACCTTCCAACATTTTGGAAATTCACCAGCATGATACAAAGTGCTGAAAAGGACTGCTAAAGGTCATGCTATCGTCGAAGAGCACTGTTTCAATACCTGTGCTGGTGGTTGACTGCTTTCCGGCAAAAAAGAATTGCTTGCAAATATACTAGGCAAAAGGTTAGCTTTATCATCCGGGTCAGTGAATATTTGGTCATATTTTAAAAGAGTCGGAATTGAAGAACTAGCATTATCTTTTACTCTTCTAACAAATGACCAAAAGGTCTTGCTACCCCGAGGAGCAGCAAGAACTTTAGCACGAAGACCGAGGAGGAGTATAGATTTTTTTTCGCGTCGTAGTACTTTAGCACACAAAGATCTCGCTCTTTTGCGTAGCGAATCGGTATCTGCGTTTTTATTTCTACGCCAGATAGTGAATGCTTCCTCTTTTGATCTGACTGCATTTCTGCACGTCTGATTAAACTAAGTCTTCATTCTGGTTTTAATCGAAATTACTGTAGAGGGAATATAAGTTTTCATTTTAAGCAAAATTATATGAACAACCATTTCCGCTATGGCATCGATATTATTATCTAGGAAACATAGTTTCCAATTGAATTGCCAAAAAAAACTTTTCATAAATATATTTTATACGTTTCGTGGCTATTTTCGAAACCTTGTGAAGCTCTGAATATGAAAAGGAGGCGAAAGGTGCGCAAACGCTAACTTCATACTTTTCGGAGTGTGATGTTAGAAAGACGGCGAGAGTATTACTTTGGTGCCCTTCAACGCATGGAATGTGTGTTGGCTGATTCACTAATTGCGCAAGGTGGTTGCGCGCTGCAAATAATTCAACATACTGGCCTTCTGTAGTTGTATGGCTCTAATGTCGAATCCAAGAACAGGCATTATGGAAAAAGCTTTTTTGTCTTGATTGTGTTGAGTGGAAGGTTTCAGAAATGTTAGGCCTAAGCTTAGATATTAGTCCTTCCTCCTTCAGTTCCCCATAGTTCATAGTTGAAAGTCCGCCAGAGATCTTTGATGTGCCAACAAACTGATCTCTTTTTATTCTTCGTTCTTGGCCCGTCTCCGAAAATTTATTTGCGAGTGTCAGATGGCGGCATCTAGAGACATCTGAATAAGATTGACTATTTAAATATTCTTACGGCTAATGTTGCTCGCACCAACGAAAAATTGAATACGTCGTTGATTGTTAAGGAATGGTTGTTATATCGAACGCCTAAGGCTCGAGAGCATCCAACGCAGTCCCCAGACCTTAATAGTATCGAACATTTCAAGATGCTCCCATCTTAATGGAAAAATCAGGCAGAGGAAAATTTCTAATAAGGATGACTTGAAAAGGGCTTTAATTAAAGAATGGAAAAAAATTTCTCCTGAGATAACGAGAAACCTAGTGGAATCCATGCTTAAGTAAGGTGATGAAAGCAAATGGAAAACAAACCAAATATTAAAAATATATATTTTTTTAACTTTTTTTAAGATTTATTAAATTATTTTTATTTTAGTGTTGTTTTTGTTTATTGCTTTTACTAAATTAAACTCTTATTATATAAGCCTATTCAACTGCATTTTTCTAAATTGTAATTCTCTAATAAAAGCTTTTATGAAAATTATTTAACTGTTTACTTTTTTGACGCTCAAAGTATGTAGTTTGACAGCAAAAGAAGCAAAAGTTTTTTCCATGACATTTTGGATTATCTACTGATATTTATGTTGATTTTTCACTTTAAAGCAAACAAATTTAAGAAACTGTCGTGATCACAAGAATGTAGGTTTAAAATTTAAATCTCCAGCAGCTAGAAGACAGGGGCCGGAACTATACTCCAAAATGTACTCCCTTCAAGTTAGTACCAAAACTAACGTTACGGGTTTCTTCGTTGGGTTCTTCTAACTAAAACAAGCGAATAGCAATTTTATTTTAATGTAAATTTATTTATTCAGTTCTTCAATCTTACATATTTTTTAAAATCCTTAATTTTAAATTATAAACAATTTCAAAGACCTTAAACAACTCAACTTAAATGTACTATAGTGTACACTTATTTTTCAATTCTAAAGATGATGTTCAAAATTAAAACGACAAAAAAAAAACAAAACTTGAAAAAAACTAAATAAAAGAAAAAGAAAGGAGTTAATTCAACCTGACAGATATCAGCTATAAGAAAATAACTCAGAAAAGCATTGTATAATAATTTTCCTTAGCTACGTTTCAAATACAGACAATTCACAAGTAGAAGAAAAAGCTAAACTATTTTTCTGTTTGTCAGAATATAAGAATGATTGAAGGATATAAAAAAGGAAGTGATTTAAAATGGTTTACTTTCTGACAGCAAATATGAAGTTGAGATTGCACAAAAACAATAAGAGAACTAATAAAACTGACATGAAAGATGGTCATCACGATAATGAACTTTCTGCATTTTTTGTAACTAGAACACAGTAAAGTTTCAAAAAAAATTTAAATCATCTCTGGATTTAATTACTTTTTTTTATGGATATTAAAGTTTTATGTACCGTTAAGTTTACCAATTTAATTATATTTATTTATACTTAATTTCCATTCTTTAATGTATTTTCTATTCATTTAATTGCTTTCAGCTGGATGCATTTATAAAGTTCTGCAGTTTTGTTTGACAAACAAGTGGATTTAATTTTAATAATTCATTCTTTTGTTTGTGATATTTCTTACGAATAATTATATCCGTTTCCTGTTAGCAACTCCTTTTTGCATATCGTTTAATTATATCAACATATATTCTCCCTTATTTTCCCATTTGTTTTGTTGATTTCATTCTTTTCTTTCTATATGACTGAACTTAAATGCAAATAACATTATTGCCAGTGACAAACAAAAGATTAATTTTATGCCTTAAAATCTTAAAACAATACATAAATAACAATGGGCAGTAAATTATCGAACCATTTTCAATAATCCTTTTTTTCTTGCACTGTTTTTTTATTTTTTCTCTGGTTTTTTTACTTATTCGCCTATTGTTTACCGCATAAGAAAGTGAGACAATTCTTATGCGTGGTTTTTTATATTCTGGATCCTTATAAATAGAGAAGTTGAGTTAGCGATGTCGTCTTCCCGCCTCTCCTGTGTTCGGGTTGAAATCAACTTTGCAAAGGCACCCGATGAGATACAGAAAATTTAAGCACAAGTTTTTTTATTTTTTTTGTTAAATAGATATTAGACCGCGACCAGTAACAAAAAAAAAAAAAATCCAAACAATTTTCAAAAAAGTTTTTTAAAATCAATTTTCAAAAAAAATTTAAAATATATTTAAAAAACAATTTTTAAAAAATTTAAAAAACATGCTCAAAAACATATTTGTACAGAAAATTTTTCGAAAAAAAATTTTACAAAAAACTAAAATTAAAGTATTTTTACAAAAAATTTTTGCAAAACCTTTTACAAACGATTTTCAAAACATTTAAAAAAAATCTATATTTGTATGAAAATGATAAGTGTAATATAACATATTTTTAATACATATTAAGAATATACATACATAGACTAACAAGATTTTTAAATGCGTTGGATTCTTAAACAGATGACATCTCTACAACAGCAGGCTACCGACTACACACTGACAAAAATTAGTTTCAAGGTGTTGGTTTCATTGTGGTGCCATTAGTAAGTGCACTATGGTTTTTGATTGGTTGCTTCACTTTCAAGTTGGAAGTATAATCAATGGTTTTTAGAATTGTTTTATTGAAACTTCGTTGGGCCCTGACGATGGTGGAGTGGGTATGGGGGAAATGTGTGCAGCTACATAAGCCTCATGCCGAAGTAATGACAGATATATTATGGGGTGGTGGTTCTAGTGTGGGACCAATAGTAGATAGTGCGCTATCACTACGTCCATTTATAGATATATTTCAATTTTTATATACAAATAAAATCACCGTTGTGAAGTATACCCTTCGGCACGGCCGAATGTAGCTTTCTAACTTGTTTAATATATTGTTGATTCTTTTTTATCTCAGAATATAGAATATACAAACAGCCGATCGCTTGGCTGGTTTATTGCCAAATTTTAAATTGACTTATTGATCGCGTTGATGTAAATATAATTTTATCTTAGGATAAATTTCATAGCAACAATGTACAGTGGAACATACAAAAAATATATCCGAAAAAATATTTTAAACAAGAGTTGCATAGGAGTTTTCAAAGTAAAGTACCTCGATCCGGAATAATTATTAATCTTAAAGGGGAGATTTTTTGTTAAGAAAAAAAAAAATGGTTTTATTCTCTCTAAGAAAGAATAATTAAAATTACAAATTATGTGATTAATATTAAAGAAAAATTTTAAAATTTAAGTTTTGTCAGCTACGTTCGTCAGCTGCACTTTTCGTATCGATCTCTAAGCATCATCTATTTAACCAACCAAACTCAGATAAAGGAATACAAGAAAAACTGTATTCAATCGTCCATTGGTGAGAACGTAAAATGAACTCAAGCTTGACTTCAAATTTCATCTGTATGTAAAATAATTAGTTCGACTAATAAAATTTCAAATATCAATATTAAAAAAAATATTATAAATCGAACATGTTTTTTTCCCTATAATTTTTTTTTCATCGCAAACGAAATAAAAAATAAGAATTATACATAGAGTTTTTTGTAATATTTTCCTAAAATATATAAAAATAACTATATGAAAATAATTGTTTATTAAAAATATTAATTTAATTTTTATTTTCATATATTTTAGGAAAATATTAAAAAAAACGCCTAGTAAAATTCTTATTTTTTATTACGATGGTCATAAACTAAATAAAAAAATTATAGGGAAACAATCATGTTCGAGTTATAACATTTTTTTTAATATAGAATATTTGAAATTTTATTCGTCGAACTAATTATTTTATATACAGATGAAATTTGAAGTCAAGCTTGAGTTCGTTTTACGTTCTCACCAACTGACGATTGATGATTGAATACAGTAATCTTTTATCTGAGTTTGGTTGGTTATGAATATACACGCAATTCTGTTTTTACACGGATTTGATTTAACACGGTTTGAAAATAAAAAAATTATTTTTTTTACACGATTTTATTCCATTTAGCACTATTCAAAATCTTTTAAGCCTATATTTTATTTGTAAAATTTTATTTTTGCGAAATCTTTTTATATCAAAAATTTAGAGGAATTCTGTTTTTGTGAATACAACCATTTTTACTTGTTAGAGCAATTGAAATGTGTTAATATTTTGTGAAGAAGACGTCGAAAATTACAAATAAAAATCTACAACGAAAAGCTATTTCTTTAGAAAACAAAATTAAAATTTTAGATCGCCTTCGAAATGAAGAAGGCTCAACATTTCTTTGCAAAATGTTCGGTTTAAACGAAGTCACAATAAAAACTATAAAAAAGTTAAAATTCAATTAGGCAATCGTTGATTTCTGGAACGAAACTATCTGTTAAGTCTTCATCATACACTAAAGATGCAAATAAACGATGCAAATACTCATTATACTTATGCTTATATGTGTAAAATTAAACATGATCTCTTGTTCTTAAAAAAATTCTCATTTTTCACTAATTTTAATAGGTTTTAGAGATAAGGAACCAATCATCACCTATTTTTGTATATGATCAATGTCTTTTTTACACGGATTTTTCTGAAACCAATCCGTGTAAAAACAGAATTAGGTGTAGCTGTAAAAATACCAACAAACCACTTTTTTATTTTTCTTTCTGCCTTTCTGCAACAGAGTGGTGTTTGCTAACACTTAATGCAGAAGTAAGGGGTAATAAAATATATATCAACTTAAGTTTTCATAGTTTTTGTTTTTTTTTTTTTTTTTTTTATTTAAAACACATTGATGTTCCACATAAAATATTGTTTAACACAAAACTTAATGGCAGAGTTGTCATGTGTTTGTAACTGTAAATTAACAAAACAAATAAAAAACCATGCAATAATATTAATGTACTATGAAAAGTCAAACATACACTTTTAAATTGTTATTTACTTTACACTTTATACCATAGAGTACCTAGAGAGCCAACTCTCTAAATGTTAAAAAGTGGATTTAAATGGCTTCACAAATACGAGTATGGTATGAATTCAACACACATAGGTAAGTAAATTTCTTACTCACATATCTCACTCACATATCGTTGCACTTTTCAACTTTATACATAATTTGATTTTTTTCACTAAAAATTTATTCACTACTTAATGTAGTTTTCTCACTAAAATAAATTTCATTTTGATGACATTTGTTAAGTGAAATTTATTTCTTCACAGTACACCCAATTCTGTTTTTACACGGTTTGAATATAAAAAAAATATTTTTTTACACGATTTTATTCCATTTAGCACGATTCATAATCTTTTGAGCTTGGATTTTATTTGTAAAATTTAAGTTTTGTTTTAAGTATTTTCATATCAAAAATTTAGAGGAATTCCCTTTTTGTGCATACAAGCGTTTTTACTTGTTAGAGCAATTGAAATGTGCTCGCAATTGAAATTGAAATGTGACGTTGAAAATTACAACTAAAAAACTACAACATAAAGCCATTTCTTTAGAAAACAAAATTGAAATTTTAGATTGCCTTCGAAATGGAGAAGGCTCAACGTTTCTTGGAAAAATGTTCGGTTTAAACGAAGACACAATAAGAACACTATAAAAATTAAAATTCAATCAGGCAATCGTTGATTTCTGGAACGAAACTATCTGTTAAGTCTTCATCATACACTAAAGATGCAAATAAATGGTGCAAATACACATTATATGTACATGCATATATGTATGTGTACAAATAAACATGATTTCTTGTTCTTAAAAAAATCTCTTTTTTCACTAATTTTAATAGGTTTTAGAGATAAGGAACCAATCACCTATTTTTGTGTATGATCAATGTCTTTTTTACACGGATTTTTCTGGAACCAATCTACCGTGTAAAAACAGAATTAGGTTTATTGTATTTTTTATCTTGTTTTCATATTATTTATTGTATCTTCAATATGTATAAACTAACCGTAAGTACTCATATCTTAAATATAAAAGAAAAACAGAAATAAAATATACTTAATTATATGCAGCCAATGCTAGACAACAAAATTATAGTGCACGTTTGATCTCATCACTTGTGGGTCATCCCTCTGATGTTTTAGTCGGAGTTACGGGCCAGCGGGTTTGGATGCGATTCAAGCTTCTTTAAATACATATGTTGCTGGATGTTTCGCTATTTCTGCTTTAACTAATGGCACGTTTAGGTCTTTGTGAATGTTCGAATTTTTAATATACTAGGGTGCTACTGTAATCATTCGTAAAATTTTGTTTTGGCGCCTTTAAAATTTGTCGTGAAAATCTTCATCACCTAGATTTTCAATGCAAAAAAATTTATTTTTATATTTCAAATTAAAAAAAATAATTTTAATATCTAAAATTTAAGCAAAAAATATGTTTTTTTTTTACAAAACATTTTGTGCAAATATGTGCACTTTAGGTACTGTGGGGCAATTTTTTTTAAAACCAACACTAATGCTAATTTGACTAGCAATACATTCTTAGACTTAGGTTTTTGACAGTTCAGTTGGCTCTCTGTGTACCCTATACTTTATACTTTTCTGTGATGTACTGTCGCACATTCAAGAAGTAAATTACTTAAATTAAAAAAAAAAAAAACTTTATGACATGTAGATGTTTAAAATTACATCATCTCTTGTGTACTTTTTATTTTTATGGGTGGGTGTAGTTTAAAGAGCTGTATAAAAAGATTACTTCATTTCATGCTTGCGCTTAATATTTTATAGTCGCATTAAAATGTATACAATTCTCTAACAAGGACTAAAATTTAAGAGTAGAGTTACATAAATAAAAAATGTTAAAAAACATGTAACTAATAAGTTACAAGTGTGTAATCATTCGAATAAAAACCCAATTAGTCGAATAACAATTAAATGTTTTTAGAAATTAATTGAAAATAAAACTTATTCTTTTAATATTTGACAAATAATAAATTTATTTTTGACGAAAAGGGTGCTTAACATTCTTTGTAAAAATAAATAAATATCTAGCAGTTAACTGCGATGGTTTACTTCGGATGCATAAGCAATCTCGGAGCTGTGAACCATAAACAAATATCCAGTTGTGAACCACTGTTAGGACCTGACAATGTATAAATTATACCGCTCCAATGATAAAACTGTACCAATCAGCATTAACTGCATTGCAGTTAAAAGAATTTTCAACATTTATCAAACTCATATTTAATTTCAGACAAAAACAATTACTTTTATTTGTAACTAAATATCAATTTATATTGATTAATAATATAAATTTAATACTGGTATTTGTTTATCTGTCATTATTCAAGTTCTTATGAAAATGGGAATATTAATTATTAGAAAAATATTGTACAAGTGACAAACTTTTAACAACAGAATGAGAATTATGTTTATATAAGTCCATTGCAAAATATTAAAGCTTTAACAAAACAAAGAAGCTACGTTTTTTTTTTCTTAGTGCATTCAGCAAGATGTTAGTTTGATGACGGAAGGGGTAATAAAATAAAAACGACCTCCCAGCTTATACGGGCGAAAATTTGGAAGAAAAACATTTTAAATTCTCTTTTGTTTTCCATTTGCATTCAAATGCACGAACATTTTGTCGGAAACATTTTATTATTATTGAACAGTGTTGGGACCTGGCAATGTATAAATTATACCGTACAGAAATTCTGCAATTCCCAGCAGATGCTTGAAATTTCACCAAAGTGACCGGATCTTAATACGATTAAGTTCGTTGGAGTTATTAGACCAAAATATGGGCTTTAGAAACTTCTATTTTATTTTTAAATAATTGAAAAAATTTCTTAAATCGTTTTGTCAAAGGTCCACAGATATATTATTTTTTGAAAAAGTTGTTTTATTTTATTCGAATAAAATATGTATTTCTACATTAATGTCAGAGTATTCGATGTAGCTGACGTCTTTAGTATATTTAAGCAGCTGACTACACGACGACAAATGTAGCCAACGGAATTTGTAGTCGTGTAGCAAAAGCAAAATGTACATTCATACATACGATATAAAAATAAATGCAACTTTAAAGAAGAAAAGAGAAAAGTTGCAGCGACTAAGTTGCATAATGTAATTGGGTACTTTCGAAGCAAGATCGAATAAAATATTGTAAGGACGCTGACGAAGTGGCAGAAATAGCTAGTTTAAGAATAATTAAAATCAATATTTTTTGATTAAATGGATAATATAATGCACAAAATGGTATAATATATATATCGCACTTTATCAACAAGAGGGTAGATATTAACTCAAATTTTTAAATTTTCACTTTATGCGAGAAATCAACCTCTACTGAAAATTTTAAGATTTTGAGTTAATACCCTCTTGTTGATTAAGTGCGACATGGACAAATATATAGTTTTAAATAATCGTTTCCAGATATTTATTGACATATTGTACAAAATATACTGTCCCGATATATAATACGTTATTGATTAATTTTCTTTGTTTACAATACTATCAAAGTTATTTGCGACATATCATAATTGTATTGTATGTTTCAGCATTAAATATCTTTTTTTTTTACAAACATAAAAATGAGTGCTTTACGGTTTACAATTTCAGCGAATGCATTGCAGTTAAAACAATTTTCAACATTTTTCGAACTTATATTTAATTTCTGTTAAATAACATGTTTTTTCTGATTTGATTGACAAAAACAATTACTTTTATTTGTAAACTAAATAACAATTTATTATTTATATTTGTTTATCTCTCATTATGCAAGTTCTTATGAAAATGTTAATATTAATTAATAGACTTTATTTAAAAATTGTATGAATATTTAAATATCAATTATTTATTATTGTGTTAATTTTAAAATAAAAATGCCATTCATTTGTCGCGGAAAAAGCTAGTTTATATACGTATTTAACGAATTTTAGAAAAGCTAAAAATATTGTATAAGTAAAAAACTTTTAACAACAGAATGAGAATTATATTTATAGACCATTGCAAAATATTAAAGCTTTAACAAGACAAAAAAGCTACGTTTTTATTTTTCTTAGTGCCTTCAGCAAGATTTTAGTTTGATGACGAAAGGGGTAATAAAATAAAAACGACCTCCTAATTCTTTATTTTTAGGCAATTAGTTTAAAGGCCAGGGCACGTAGAATCCGTCATACGTTATACTTTAAAGCTCTCAATTGAAATCAAAGTAACAACGGAAGAGGTTGACACAATGAGTACTTTGTTGACGGATATTAAATCAGAAAAGAAAACACGAGAAAAACTTTTTTTTTCCATTTTACTCTATTAAATTAAATTATTTTGTTGTATTTTGTTTTATTTTGGCTTCCACTCAACACAAAAATTTAATTTTGAGAGAGAGAAACAAAGAGAAAACAATTATAGCTTTCAACGTACGTCAAAAGTTAAAAGTTGGCCAACTTTCGTTCTTTTTACTATGTGCCCCGGCCTTAAGTCCCAGCTTATACGGGCGAACATTTGGAAGAAAAACATTTTAAATTCTCTTTTCCGTTCAAACGAACGAACATTTTGTCGGCAACATTTTATTATTATTGAACAGTGTTGGGACCTGGCAATGTATAAATTGTACCGCAATGATAAAATTGTACCACATCAGCATAAATTGTATCTAAATTTGGCTTGACAATAAGATGTAATAAATCGTTACATTAGGGTATTATACTAAGGTATTTTAATCTAATGATAATTGACCTCGATTCCTAGAATTACTGTTTTTGTGTTGCTAATTTATGTTCTAACAATTATTTTGACAAAATACCTATTTATATGCAAAAGCAATACATGTTAGCAGCTGGTTATTCTGCAATTTCTAGCAGATGCTTGAAACTTCACCAAAGTGACTGAATCTTAATCCGATAGAGTATGTTGGAATTATTAACCAAAAAAGTCCTTACGATTCCTCGCTAGGAAGAATAGAAAAAGATATCAGCCAAATACTGTCGGAAATGGATTGAGGAGATGCAAAAAAGTTCAAACGCTGCAGTTTAGCAAAAAGGCCTTGTTACTAAATGGGATCAAACTAAATAATACAAATTATGAACGTAAATCAAGAATATAGTAATTTAGCTAGTCCTAGACAGGGTTGAAAAAATTTGAAATTGGAAATTTTTGTTATTGTAAAATAAAATATTGATTAAATAAAAAAATTTATTGAATAAATTTTATATAAAATTGTACCTAAAAAGTATGAAGTCTACCTGTGTACGACTGATGTGGCGATTGTACCAAATTTGATACAATTTTACCACAAAAACCAACACTGTTGTGAACTGAAATTTGTTGTTTCACTTAGATAGGTAGATTAACCGGATGATCTGGTTTTACATATACCCGTATTACGGGTGGAACAAGTACTTATATTTTATCATTGAGAGATTGTTTTCTCTCCGAAATATTGACTTTGCACAGAGGGTAACATTGCTACAAATTTTGCCCATCTATCCAACTATTCGTCTGTCAGATCCTACCATTCTATATCCCTAATAAGTAGGCTCTGCAAATGTTTATAAAGGGCCGCTATAAGAACAACTACTGAAAACCAAAGGGTGTGCCTATAGTGCCGTGATATTCACGTATATGGCTAAGCTTTTTAAACCGTAATAGACCGACACTTTATATTTATATTTACAGAACTTGTGAAATTGTGTCCACTTTAACAGCAAATATAATAATAATACTAAAGATTAAAGAGGGTTTTTATAACCATGCGATTGTACGTATATATTTGTATAAAATTTGTGAACATTTAAATTTACGCAGAACATTTTTCACAACAAGTAACAAGCAGCCACTTTAAAATTTTATAAGAAAGTAATAACAACATAATAATGATATTATATATTAAAGTGGCCCCATAGAATACGTGAACAAATTAAAATCTTATACTTTTAAAGATGTCTATTTAACATATTAGTAGGGAACCGTACGTGTCTGAGTTCTGAGTCGCACTTGACTGATTTACTTATTTGTATAACCTAAGATTGCTGTGCAAAATATAAATGTACTCTTGAGTTGAAGCAAACTCGTACTAATATTTTACATTATAATAGTTTATAAATGCTTTACGGTATTTAAGTTTTAAAGTATAAAAAAAACATATATTAGGATTTGGGTAAGTAAAACTCGATGAGGTTTTGTTATACTCTCCCTCCTAATATTGTGTGTCGTAGACTTAGAAGCTAAATAATAGTTTTGTTAAATTTAGCAAAAAAGTTAATGCATTGTTCTTTTATTCAATTATAATTGCAAGTCAACAAACAAAATTTAAAAAGCCCATATAAACACAAGAGTTTGCATTTAATTTCAATTATTTATGCCCTTTTGCAATTTCTGCCAGAACTTTTTCTTTGAAACTGTAAAAGAATTTAAGAAGAATATTTTACAATCGGAAAATGAGGGATAAATAAACGAACAACTTTTTATTTTTTATTTCGATTACAAAAGATAATTTATAAAGTTTTTCCAAATATTACTAGAATATGTACAAATAACAAGTTTCTACAATTTACTCTAATTCTATGAATATAAGAAGGGTTGGCTGATAACTTATACAAGTTAAACGAAATATTGCTGAGAGTCCTTTTTAAATTTTAGATTTTTGCATTACATTTTACCACATTGTGCAGTTTATAAAGTTTAGTTTAATGAATTCTTATTATTTATTCCTATTTGCTTTACATTAAATGTTAGAAAATCAACATATATTTTGTCATTTAAAATATTCGATATGGGGGACAAACTCTGCAAAATAAAATGCGTTCTTTTTTTATCACCCCCACAATATTTTCATACAAATGCAACAACTTATAGTACAGCACGTCCATGCTTTTCTCGCAAATTCAAACTTATTCTTTTGATTTATTTATGCATGTACCCACATGCTTGACCTAACGAAGGAACTTCTAAAAGACGAAAACTTTGTCTTTTGTGGAAAGAAAAAAAAAAATCATTAAAAAAAAAAAAGGTTTGTAAGAGAGAAAGTTTCAATGTTTAATTAGACAATTACTTTAACAACATCATGTATTCTTCTTATGTATTCTGCTTGTACTGGTAGTGAGAAGACAATCAAAGAAAGAAGCAAGAGTGAAATATTAAGCATCATCGAATCCTAAGTGCACTTCGCCGTAGTAAAATATTATTTTCTGTTTTTGGATTTTAGAAAATAAAATATTTTATTCCCCCATATCAGATATTTAAAAAAAAATTTGGGAAACAATATTGAACCCGGATATAGAACACATTTTTTAAGTGTAAAAAAAGATTGACACCGTTTTCATAATATGGTAGAGTTTTGTTATATTGGTCAACCTTTTGTAAATTCAAAACGGCACACGTGGGTTACAGCCCGAAAGGTTTATTAGATCTTGTTATCTCGGACGTCGGTAGAGAGGGCAATGGCTGAGAAGTTGCTCTACAGTTTCATCCTCCTCAATCCGACATCTTTTGCAGAAGCTATTATATGGAAATTTGAATCTACTCGCATGGACACCAATGAACCGTCGCCAGCGTGACACTCTGTCCTCGACAGGTACTCAGCGGATTTTCGGTGTACATGCAATCAAACTGCCGCCATAAAGGCTTCGAAACTATGCAGGTAATTTCATTAAACGATCTCCTCTACGCGGTCTTATATAATTGCTGCCAGTTTATCACCTAGTCTCTAACGCGTGTTCCAGATTTATAAAGTTCATCCTTCTCCCTGACACCCTCGAATGCCCAATAAAGTTCCAGGTGGAATTCACGAATAGAAACCTATTAAATAGTTTATTTCAGCTTTGCTGTTATATATTTTCACTGCATATACTTTAATACCGCACCTACTTAGCCTTTGCTTTGGTTCTTTAGCCTAATATTCATCCTGGTTTGAAATATAGAAATAAAAACTCCTCCTCCAACTCCAGTGTCCCACTTTTATTTGTCTGCATGAACAGAGAGTTCCTACTAAGTTATATTAGTCAGCAGGGTTGACGTTTACTTGATTTTTAATTTATTGTTTCTGCTCGTGGGAAAAAAAATCTTTTTGAAGTATTTTTCAGTGCACCAATTTTTTAATTTGATTTTCATCTGAACATCAGCAGTGAATTTATAGTACGGTTTTTTTAAAGAGAAGTAAAACTCGAACGAAAGAGGGCACTGTGATATGCATTGTTATAAAGATAAATAGGGCATATCAGAAAAATTGATGTTGCCGTGGCTGATTATTGAACTCGTGAGCTTAGTAGTCAATGTCCTAACCACTTGAGCATTAGAAACCCCCGAGTTTGAAAAGAAAAGGTGACAACAGTCGTCCTCGCTTTTCTACCTTATATATTGTATTTTTTGACATTTTAACTTTCTAATACATTTTTTTGGTTGTTTTGTTTAATATAGATTTCTTGTGATATTAAAGGTTTTAATTAATATATTTTGACTACTTTGTGACTGTTTGCAACATTTTAAAATCATATTTCATCATATAATATCAACATTGATATATGTAAAAAAGAAAGTATATATGGATTTTTGCTCTTAAAATGTGTATGTATATCTATGCAATTTATTACTAATTTTTCTAATTTGCTATGGCACATTTCTTAGAACTGTATTTAACAGACAGATCTAACGTAAATGTTCGTAATTTACCAGGGATCTTAAAATATATCATTTCAATATAAATATGAAGAGAAAACAATGTTATATCGCTTTCTAAATTTATATTTTACACACGAAATGTCAAACTAAAAATATTAAATATAAAAGAGAAGAACATTGTAAAGAAGTTCATTCATTACATATTTACACACCCAATGCATGAGTGGATGAACATGCTTGTAAATACACATAATGGTTAAATATCATCAGACCGTAATTAGTTTTTAAACTTAAAGTTTACTGCTTTCTAAAGAAAGTTTTAAAGCACGAAGAGCCACAGTATTTCGCAAAAAAATCTTAATCTAATAAGAAAATATTTAAAGAGTTAATAATATTTGTTTATATTTTACATAGCAGTGTAGCGAAATATCAAAAATAAAAATTACATTTTTATTAAAAAGAACTTGAATTCTCAAACTTGTTTAAGGGCTCCACCAAGGAGGACTTCTAAATATACTCAAAGTAGGCTTTAATTGTAATCGAATTTTCCCCCGTATTTATTTCGTACAACTTGGAAACAGGACAAAGTCGTTGGAAGGCAAATCTAGAGAACATGATGAAAACGTTTCGTCATCGAAATTTTACAAGTTTACATTCGATTATTATAATAATTGGGCAAGTTTTTTGTATTTCTTGAGTCCATTCATTGCTTTTGTTTATTATAGAAACACCAGACAACCTACCGCAGGAGTTATTTCTTCTTTAGTTGCCTTATTGTGTTTGCTTTAAATTGTAAGCAAACTGGGCGCCTATCCTGATGATAGCTTTTTCAATCCAAATCTGCCAAATTAAGTTAAGAATTATGTTATATTCTAGTGATCTTAACTGGTTTGCTGACTATAACTGGCGTGTTATATCTCGGATTTTTTCAAGGTAACTGCTTCAACTGGATCCCAAACGATGTCAAGCATTTGTTGATGCTGGGACGCGTTTAATTTTGTATATACAATTGTAACCTTTCTTTAATTTCTCTTTTCAAAAATAGCAAAAAGAACAGTTAAAAAATAAATTTTTCTTAGAAAGTCATGCTTTTATGTTTGACATAAATCCACGATAAGCACGCTAAATGGTCTTTTCTTTGTGTCTTACACTGGGAATATAATATTGTGTTATCAGATATCTGCTATATGTTTTTCAAAACATGACCTGATCTTTTTAACTTATAACTTTCAAGCTTAACAAATTAAATAGTGTTATAGATATCGTGATTTTAGACACTTGAATTTTAATCATTTATAAGAATGGCCATCATACATTGCCTGGAGTGACATCTATTTAATGTTGTCCTTTGAGGAACAATCTTCATTTTTAGAGCACGACATTCAATATCTTTTTGATTTAACTGTACCACTGAAACAGAAAATTATAATATATGAAGAAAAACCCTGGTTTTTCATTACTGTTAAGAATGCAAAACACCAAAGAGATTTAGCATACTCGTGATGCAATTGGAAACGATATAAAACTCCTGAACTTAAAATTCAATATTCCATTACCAGGAAAAATGTTAATAAACTTATTAAACGGAAAAACCCGAATATTATTCTAAACGGTTTAGTACTGCAATCGATTCACGACAAACTTGGAATACTATTCGTGAAATAGGAATTGTTTGTTGTTTGCACTAAAATATTGACTGCCAATTGGATGTAAACATGCTTAACAGAACTTCTAATAATATCCATGTTATTCATTCAAGTCCCACTTTTTAATTTTTCCACAGAAACGTTAAATATAGATAAAGGGATAATCGGGAAAATTTTCAGTTTTCTTGTGTCACTCATTAAGAGGCCAATCCAACCTGATGACTTCCACAGAAATTTTATAGGATTACGCCATTGATTCTTCCGTATGTTACGCATCTGTTTAATGAAATTATAATGTCAGGTGTGTATCCGTTGAACTGGAAATATGCAAAAATTGTGCCATTACCTAAGTCGAATGAAGATTACACAGCTATAGCCATCTTGTGTTTTCTATCAAAAGTTTGGGTCAGATAACTTATCCCTTATTAAGGGAGTGCCTCGACCCTCTGTTATAGGTCCACTTTTATTTTCATTTTATGCACATGATTTGCCAAAACAGCTTTCTAAATGTAAAATCAGTTTATACGCAGATGACTACTACTGGGCAACTTAAAGTCATTTTAAGTAGACCAGTTCAGGCATATCAGATCTATATGACGATTTAAATAGAATATATACGGACTCTGTTTGAATCCGGGCAAATCTATATGTGTATTGTAATATGTAAAAAATACATAATTCCCACTATTTCTGAAGATATTTTTTTTTGGACCAGCACTCAGGGGATGACTCCTACTCCTGCAATGCGTTGTGCCAGAACTAGGAAATTAGGTTATAGGAAGGGTGAAAGTGGGAGTAGTGTTTGTGAACATTCGATTTGAATTTTTGTACATTGAAAGTGACAGGAAAGATCTCTGCATCCACATACGAACAGTTTTGCTAAAAAACGAATTTTCTCTGTAATGCGTAGTTCGATTCACTCGCCATTCGACCACAAATTGATGCGCTCTAAACGAAAATCGTGTAAAACTTAAAAATGTGCAGGTATCGGGAACAATTTCATTAGAGCACATACCATGTAGTTGATTACGTTGATGCTCAAGTGAGTCAATAGATTTGTATCCCTACTGTCACCAGTGAGCTTCTTGGCCCTCTCTTGTACGCGGTAAAAAATAGAAAAAATACATGAGAGTTGTATTCCATTTTTGGCCAGATATAAGTGGTATAAATAGAAAGAAGATCGGATGGAGTGAAGTATCTTTTACACCATTATAGGAAACCGATGCACTTGAAAGCTTCTTTAGAGACTTGAAAAATGTGTTTAGTCCATCGAACATCACACTGGATTTTCATTTAAAGAACATCAAGAACTTCCGATTCCTTAATATCTACATCACCCATAATAACAGATGAAGCATAATCTCCGAACGTACGCCTATGCGTAAGCATGCAACATTGAGTCTTACGGGCATTAAAATCAACTCTATTCACACGGCCTCATTCGGATATTGTTATGAGCAAATGATTGGTTCGGTTTTTTGCTAAACACATACGAATGGATAATGGTGCTGTTATCTGTGAAAGAGTAGATAGGGTTGAAAGTTTGACAAATAAGGTTATTTAGATTTTTTGTACGAAGTATTTCTTGAAATCCTATTAAAATTTTTTTTTTATGTATTTGAAAAAAATACGGTTTTCTCATTCGTCACGAAACCGAAATGTTTTAATACCACGATTTCAATGGCTACTGTCTGAATAAAAGTTTTATATACATACCGCTCATCTTAGGAACAATCTTCCATCAAGTCAACAAGTAAATAGCAATGCTAGTAGTTAAAAAAAAAAAGTTATTTAAATTTCATAAAAAATTTTAAGAATAATTTAATTTTTTTTAAATGTTGTTATATCGTTACTTATGTATTAAATTTATTATGTTAATCATCAACTTTTGTAACGTAATGCTTTCCTGTACTATAAATATAAGACTCAATATTGTTGTACAAGAAATAAATTTATTTAAATAAATGTACAAGAAAATAATAAGACAAATTGACTAATCCTCGTACTGTTTTGTGTCCCGTATATTTTAAAAATATTTACTTTATTTGCTAAAGCAAATATTTCTTGAAAACCTAAGCAGTGTTAAGTAAAAACAAGTAAAAGTGCTATATTCGACCGTGCCGAATCTTCTATACCCTTCACCACGGTGATTTTATTTATTTATATTGTTGACTCTTTACTTAAATAAAGTCGTATGAGAAAAAATAATTTTTCATGAGTTAAAGAAATAGAAGACAAATGAAAACAAATTCCGGTTGCTACAATTGTCGCCGTGTTGTCAGCTACTTAATGATATTCAAGCCGACAGCTACATCGTAAACTCTGACATTGTTGTAGAAATACTTATTTTGCTTTTATAAAATTAAATAACTTTTTCAAAAAATTATAAATATTTCCTCCAAAACTTTTTATTTGTATATGAATTTATAATTTACAATTTTGTGACATTTTCTTTTGTTGAATAAAATAGAAATTAGCCTAAGTTGACGACACAACAGTGGTCGTGAAGCCATGTAGCTTTGCTGGCTTCAAAAGAATAGTTTACCTATAAACGTGTGTATTTTATTTTTGACGGTTTGTAGTCGGTATCCTGATGATGTCTATATGTTTAATGCACCTAGGTTTTAAAACAGAGATATCATCTATTTAAAAATCAAACGTATTTAAAAAAATCAAACGCATTTAAAAAAATATGTTACTCCCCAGCAAACCAAATGTACCGATTTCGTAAAGAATTCGTAACGACTGTTCGAAAAAATCTTTCGATTTCGGTACCGAAATCGTAATATTTTTATATGAAAGGGTTGACACGACTTCGTAAAGATATGTAGTTACGAAATCGTAACGACATGTAGGTACAAAATCGCAACATGCTTTCTGTCAGTACCTCCGTATAAGCTTCGTTCTCTTAAATTTAAGTGAATATAATGATTATTTAACGAGTTGGTATTTAAGACAATACTTTACCGTAATCAATTCAATTTTAATTGTCCATCTTGCTTGTGTTTATTAAATTTTTTATTTTAATTCTTTTTTATTTAATACAATTTTGGCTTTTATTTACTTACGTATGAATCAAAGTTTTATATTTTTTTTTTGTTCAGACGAGCAACCAAAATGTCTTAACGAATTCGTTACGACAAGTCTAATTTCAGACATACTACCGAAATGTCTTTACGAATTACTTACGACACGTCTGACTTCAGAAAAAATCGAAACATTTGGTTTGATGGGTCTATATACACAAATACATACATATGTATATTCTTAATATTAAATATATGTTATGTTAAAGACATGATTTTCATTTTAAAATAAATATGAAATTTTTGTTTTTATTTTTCGAAAATTGTGTGTAAAAATTTTTTGTAAAAATAATTTTTTAAAAATTTTTTATAAAATTGTATTCAAAAATGTTTTGAAAAATTGTTTAAAACTTTTTTTTTTCGAATATTTTTCTGCAAAATATCTTTTTGAAAATGTTTTTTAAATTTTATTGAAATTTTTTGTTATATTTCGGACCTTTCTGCAATCTATATTGAGTTAAAATGGTCAGACTAAAGCAAAAAGAAATACTGTTGTCATACCTTTCGGTGAAGACCGTCGTCACTGGCTGTTGTTTTGGTACGTTTGGCGAGCGCTTTGGATGTAAAGACATCATTTTAAAGCCGCGTTTAAAATGGTACTGGAGAGTTAGTATTATCTGCTTTAGTATAAATAGTAATGAGTTTAGGTAATTGTTCATTATGGTGGTGTTTATTTAAATGGTCTTGTACAGGTAGATTGCTTGCTACCTGATATATTTATATGAGGTCAGTTGATAATTTAGTATTTTCGTCCTTTATTGTTAGCTAGGTAAGTGTGTCCGTCTACAGGTGTTTTTCGTTGGTTAGAATTTACTACTTATACTCATTACTGGCGGAACAAATCCAATCAATTTAATACCAGCAAAAAGAAATCTTTACAAAAAAAAATTTCCTCATATTGACACATGGGGGGTCCTTTTAACTGCTCCTGGGCACCCTGAGGGTCCATTGGGTACCTCTATGCGTATTGCTTTCTATTAAGGTCTTTAATACAAATCAAAGCAGAAAAACCCTACCAATCTAAAAACAAACAAAAATCGCCCCTCGCAGGGGGTTATTGATCCCCCGAGATCTGTATGCACTCCTTGCGATCTTCCTGTCGCAGTCTAATATTTATTTGATAAAAAAGGCAAAACAGAATCATTAAAGCCGAAACAAATTAAAAAAAAAACGTCCCACTGCCTCCAAAGGAATGATCCGATGTTGCTGAATTGCAATACCAAAATTTTCGAAATTATGCCTGACAGATTGGTGTGCTTAAATTTTTTGTATCTCTTCTGGTGCCTTGGCAAATGACATTACAACACTAACACGGACAGACGGACATCGCTTAATCAACTTCTCTATGTATAAGGATCCATAATATATATACTTTATGGGGTCGGAAATGAATATTGTAGAAATTACACACGGAATGACAAACTTAGATATACCCTTTCCACCTGTGGTGAAGGGCATAAAAAGTATAAAGTACAAAAGGAGTAAATAATAAACGAATAAGGAATGAATAATTTAGCGCTAAAAAATTCAAAATATCTAAAAAGCAAAAAACATCTGTTACATACTTGTTGGGTTAGCGGCAAATTTTAATATAACGGAAGAAGCTAATTTTTTTGGGCCTATATAATTCTGCAAGGAAACATCACCATTCTCGGCTCTCAAGGATAGTGAAGGCAATGCTATAACATCTTATCATATATGTAGTTCATATAGTTCAGTTATTGGAAGAGAATTTGTCGGATATCCTTAACTGTCCTGACTTACCACCTCCAGCACCATCAGTTACTATAAGCTATCAGATGTACAGTCGAAACATGACACTAGTTTCTCAGCCGCCGCAAATGGATAAAATCATTAAAGCTATAGTAGCCATGAAGAACGACAAATCCCCTGGAGACTACATATCGGATATGTTAAAAGCCTGCCCCAGAACCACAGCATGCCTATTATATCCGCTCTTCGCAAAAATATGGGAGACAGAAGAATTTCCCAAGGAATGGATGGAGGGAATCTTAGTCACAATCCCAAAAAGGGTGATCTTAGCCAATGCAGAAATTACAGAGATATCATATTGCTAACAATTCCATCAAAGGTGCTCACAAAAATTTTACAGTATAAACAGAGAGACTATCTCGAATGCATTACGGCGGAGGCAAATTTCCCCTAAATTAATAAGGCTAATAAAGTTACATTATGATGTCTTTCGTTGAAAGTGTAATTTCAACAGACGGTGGTGATGCTAATGATATTCTAAGCAGGATATCTAAGGCCAAAGTGCCTTTTCTTAGCTCTGGAAAATCTGGAGATTATCCTCTGTTTCAACTTGTAATTATTAAAATACGTTTATTTAACTCGAACGTAAAATCAGTTCTTTTATACGGATGCGAAACCTGGTTAATGACGGAAGCACTCTCGAAGAAGCTTCAAACTTTTGTCAATAAATGCCTGAGAAAAATCCTGAATATCTGGTGGCCGAACATAATCTCAAACGAAGAGCGGGCTAATAAATGTACACATATACCGATACACGTAGAGATAAAAAAGATAGGACACACCCTGCGGAAACAGCAAACAGAAACTTGTAGGCACTCCAGTGGAAACCACAAGACACGAGAGCTCGAGGAAAGCCAAGACAAACGTGGAACCGCACTATAGAAAAATATATACAACAGCTAGGATTTTCTTTCAATGTAGTGAAAAATATGGCAAGAGATCGGGATAAATGACAAATTCTAAAACCGAATGAAACCATAACTGTGTATCAATACTAAATATTCTTCATATTAAGGGAAATATTTACGAAAATACTGCGAAAAACGCCGCACATTGCAAGAACTTTAAGAAAAATTGTTTAAAAAAATCCTTCTTCAGCCCCCACAATGTGGATCTATATTTGAGGAAAATTCTAAAAGTCTTGATTTTTTTTTTTAATATAATTGATTAAAGGTTTATTGTTTATAAATGTAAAAAATTGAAAACCTCGAAATTTTATTTATTCTGTTTTTCTTTTTTTTGTGTTCGCATCACGTAAAAACTACTGGATGGTTTTTAAAAAAATTTTGTAAGATGGTAAAGTATCCTTATCCCAATATAGGATATCTTTTTCCGAAAAAATATCTTTTTTTTAAGAGAATACAACCTGCGAAGTTTTTTGCTTGTCTGCAGAAAACACCCAGAGTCTTTGGCAGGAACCCGCAACCCCCAGACTGATAGACTAGTGTGCTACTAATCGGTCTATCGAGGCACTTGCTAAGAGAAAGTGGAGAAAAAGTGGTGAAAGTACGCCGATTTTTTAATGCACACTTTAATGCACACCTTAAGACATCTTTTATTTTTGAAACCAATATTTTTTAAGCAATGCTGCGCAACATAAAAGAGTGAGTATCCCATTTCCTATCTGTCTTTTACAGATTTTTATAATAATTTTTAAAATTCTAGAATTTTATCCAGAAATGGGTACCTTTGTATAAAGTAAATACGCAAGAGTCTTAAAAGTAATTACGTAAGAGTCTTAAATTTTAGTGTGGATTACTCTTAAAGCAAAATCGAACAAAATATGGTAAGAACGTAAACAACGTCTGTGGGTACTGCTAGTCTTTTACAAATTGAAATATAACTTTTTTGTTTTTAGTCGGTAATTTTATAACGATTTTTCAGGAGCTGTAGCTGGGCCTCAGCCATTCTCAGAAACAACTTAGGTCCTCCACCGCGAATTTTCTCCCCACAATGGAATTTCTTATACAATACACAATTGTTCACTTCCTTGGAGAGCAATGGTCCCTTCCCATCTTTTGTAGAGCTTTATTTTGAATTAATAAAATGCTTTAAGTCATATCGCAAGTTATATCATTCGGTAAAAGGTTGGTCGATTAAAGCGACGAAGTATGCTTTTTTATATAGAAACCTCTAGGATTTATCGACTAATTCAAAACCCAATAACAGCTTCTACTATTGTAAATAGAATAACAAACGCTTTGTATATTGAATGCAAGCCACATAATATATTTTGAAGGTTTTTATAGACTGTTCAAAATTAGTTCGCTTAAAGTCAGCTTATTGTGCTGCACAACGTCAAAGCACGTATACAAATTTGAAGTTAATTATCGGCACTATCACACTTAGATTACGATTGTTAGATTTGTGGTGATGGTGTCCCGAAGAAAAGAACGTCGAGAACGTTACTTGAATCAATTCCAAAAAATTTACCTACCATCCTAAAATATTTAATTGGCTCTAAATATGAACCTTCTAAGTACTCTGTACAATGCACAGTGCTGCAATTGGAAATAAGTCAGCCATTTGTAAAGGGCTTGGCCAATTGGTCCAAGATTGACATGAAAATAGCAAAGGAGTCTCTGAGCTTAAGTTTTTAAGCTGTTTACATACCAGGAGTGGCGCTATGTGGCCTCCAAATTGGGTACCTCGCACCTGCAAATTCTTTTAGGGCTTGTCATTTCTTCAATTTTTGTTTTAATTTTAAAAATTATACATGGTCGTAAAGGTCTAGTTAGTACTTATAAAATGATGATTTCATTTATAAGAAAATATTTAATGAGCCCTACTCCATCTCTTTACTTTTAAATTTTGGGATTTTTGGTTTTTATTTTGGGAATTGTGAGATTTTCGTCGACTTTTTACATATCCACAGAAAATTTCATTTGAATCGTTCAACTGATAAAAATTTTCTTGCATATTTAATATTTTTACTTTCGGATAAATCAAAAGGCCAAAACTTTTACAAATGGCTGAGTTATTTCCAAAATATTTTTTATTCTGACCTACTGTGCAATGGTAAAACAACATTCAAATGTCTGTCCCAAAATAAGAATAATTATGAAGGATCATAAATTTAAATTTTACACATTAAAAAAGAGGCATGGTGGTATTTTTTGTATTATAGATAAAATGCTCACATAATATGCAACAAAGGAGTATGAAAAAAGAACAAATATATTTTCAATTAGTAAAGCTTAGGCTTAGACTTGGAAAATAATGTAAAAAATTCTGTGTTCTTAGATATATTCATTATGCATTACAAGCTCAATATAAAAAGAAAAAATATCATACTTGCTTCACGTTGTTTACGCTTATTTGGTCAACGATTTGCCAAGTGTGAAGAAAGCTTAAGATTAAATAATAGTCATGGAATTTCAAGTAATAATTTTCTTAAGCAGTAACTAATATATGGTAATTAAACATTATAAACACAGTATAATTAAAAATAAAACCAACTAAATTGGTGGCAAACTTTAATAATTGCTTAAGTGTAATAAAAACTTTAAATCTTAGATTGGAATCTGTAGAGAAATTGTTAAATGCTAACAAAATATTCACTATTTACAAAAAAATTTATTTACATCGAATAGCGATGCCAAATTTTTAAAGTCGAAACGAGTCGACACAGCGGTCAAAACGTGCTAAAAAGGGCTTAAAAAAAGAAAGTTTTTTTTCTTTTCAGTCTATTTTATTATTATATTTGTACTTTAGGATACATTTTTTACATTTACAAAAAGTTCGCATAGGTCTTAAAATATATACAATTATTTTCATAGGTACATATTTAAATTATAATCACCCCTTATCTGTAAATCGAATCCGAACTTTTTCGATTATGAAACGAACACACTTTTTAGTGTTCTGAAAATCAAAATCTTTTATGAATTCATACGATTTATTAAGTGTCGTAAGTAAATCGAGTAGAATTTTCATATTTATTTATGTGCTGTTCGGTATTGCAAACGAGCACATCGTCTAGGAAAATTGTATGAAAAGGATTCAATTTTTTGAGTTATATCTATACAAATTTTCTACACAAGTCGCTCGCTTGTAATACAGAAGCATCACATTAATAATTTTCTTCTTGCATGTGTTTATATGTCATGGAATTACATATACGAGGTATGATAAAAAAATAACCGTTATTTTCAATTTTCGTAAGGTACGTATGTCCGATTTTCGCATTTTTTTTTAATGTTGGTACACATGTCTGTTATTTATGTTGACAATATCAGCCATTTTGGATTGTCAGTTTGCTTTGACAGATAAAAAGGTTAGTCGTCTTTTGGTGTGCTCTTCCATTTTTTAATATTTCAAAAAAATGGATCAAAGAAACTGTATTAAGTTTTTTGTAAAAATTAAATTTACAATTAAATGTACAAGGACATTTGAAATGTTGACTGTGGCGTTTGGCGAGTCTACTATGAGCAGAACACAAGTTCAATTCTGGTATAAACGGTTTAAGGAAGGCCGAGAAGATGTCAATGCCGAGCTCGTCTTGGTCGCCCGAGTACGTCAACAACCGATGAAAACATTGAAGCAGTGAAGAAAATGATTTTGGATAATCGTCGAATCACTATTAGAGAGGTTGTGATAAAAACAACTTCTGAAATATCACAAATTTTTGAAAATGGATCTACTATATTTAATCTACTATAACTCAGACTCTCAATCAATCTCAACTCAATCTAAACAAATTAATAGGCTGTGACTATGAGAGACGCTTCACCAGGTAATATGGTGAATGGTCGAAATTAAAAATATATAACTTTTTTTTTGATCAGCGTCCCTTAATTATTCTAAAAAAGCAATATACATTTTAAACGTTAAAAAAATAAATTTGTAAACTAGTGTTATTTAAACCTCAAATGTACTAAATCGCTCCATTAACAAAATAAATCAGTCAAGTGCGAGTTACTCTCACACACGTAGGATTCGGTACTATGTTTAGTACACCTTTAAAACTCAAGTTGTTTATTTTTTCATGTCTTTTTAATTTAAAAAAGTCATGGATCACCCTTTAGTAATTAGTAATTGTTACAGCGCCCGAAGTACAACATCTACTGTAAACAATTCAAGAGTCTACCTATTACGGTTCAAAAAAATAAGGCATTTAATTTTGTTATTTGTTATAACGGCCATGGAAATTCTTCTTCTATGAATATATCAAGAGTTTACCTATTACGATTAAATATAAGTCACTATAGGTGAAAAACATGTCGCTGTCGGAACACCCTTTAATTTTTAGTAATTGTCATAGCGGCCGTGGCAACATATCTCCTGCACAAAATTTTAAGAGTCTACCTATTACGGTTCAAGAAATAAGGAGTTATACATGAGAATCACGTCACTGTCGGCACACCCTTTAGTTTTTATTATTTATTATAGTTTCCATAGTAATAAACCTCCTGTTTAAACTTTAAGAGTCTACTTATTATTGTTCAAAACTTAGGCCATATACACGCAAAGCACGTCACTCTCGGAACACCCTTTAATTTTAAGGTTTAATTTTATATACTTGCTTAGAAAGCGAACATAGAATTAATTACTGTCTGCAAATTTTAAGTGGTTGCCTCCTATAGCTCAAGAAATAAAGACTTAAAGGCAAATAACACCTCACTTTCGGAACACCCTATAAGTTTTAGTATTTATTGCTATAGTGGCCACAGTTATACAGACACATTCTGTGAAAATTTGAAGAGTCTACCTATTATGGTTCAAAACATAGGCCTTATACATGCAAATTGCGCCACTATAGGAACACCCTTTAATTTTTAGGTTTATTTTTTTAGACTTGTTTATAACGCGAACTAAGTTTTAATTACCGTTTGTAAATTTTTAGTTGAAGAAATAAACACACATTCGTGAATAACACCTCTCTATCGGAACACCCTATAAGTTTTAATATTTGTTTCTACAGCGGCCATAGTTATACACCTTCTGTGAAAATTTCAAGCGTCTACATAAAATGGTTCAAAACTTAGGCCTTATACATGCAAATCACACCACTATCGGAACACCCCTTAATTTTTAGGTTTATATTTTAGACTTGTTTATAAAGCGAACTAAGTTTTAATTACAGTTTGTAAATTTTTAGTGTATGCCTCCTACACTTCAAGAAATAAACACATATTCGTGAATAACACCTCTCTATCAGAACACCCTATAAGTTTTAATTTTTGTTGCTATAGCGGCAACAGCTATACATCATCTGTGAAAATTTCAAGAGCCTACCTATTACGGTTCCAGAGATAAAAGGAGCTGACAGACGGACAGACATTGTAGCGAAAACGTTTTTACACTTTGTGTACGGAACCCTAAAAGGAGTCAAATTATTATTTATTTTATATATTTGACAAGATGTAAGTTTTATTTGAATTTATTTTTCCAAGTACGATTGGTTGTAAATCATAACTTGAACAGCATCTATTACATCTTTCTAAGCCATATTTTGTATGAATTAAAATGTTATGTGATTGACAACAAAGAGGAAAGAATAAAGGTTAAAAACGGACAATTTATTGTACAAACCATTAAGCGCCAAAAGCGCTGTTCATAAGAATGAAAAGAGCTATGTTAGCTCTTAAAAAAAAAGTACTAAAGGGAAAAATGTCGCGTCAGAGGTAGTCAAAAACAGATAAAAATAGCGCGAAAAGTGCTAAGTTGGCATCACTTACATCGAATATCTGCATACAAAATTTCATAATAATTTGAAATTGCAAATAAATTATAACAGAAGTGGAGTTCTGTCGTATATTATAATACAAAGTTTTTAATAGAGTCATAATAAATATAAAAAAATAGGAGTTAAATTTAGTATTAATTTAAATATGTCAAATGTCAATTGTTTTTTGATAGCTGTTGTATGCAAATCACTCTACAGTTGATTGAAAATATTTGGGTGTGTTTGTAAAGATACATCGATTTGAAAAATGATGTGAGATAAATTTTATTTACATTTAAATGTAGTTAGATATTTCCCAAACCATCTCATTGGAAAACACCTACATATTTCTATACTATTTGCATTTTTATTACAAACGATTTTAAATTGTCATAAAAACTCTTCCGTTTAACTTTTGTAAAAACTTTTTCTCACTCCATTAGAATATCGAATATAGCACAGAGGATATTGTCAGTATAATTTTTTTATATTATTAAATGATGACAGCATAAATTTAATATATGTATGTAAGAGACAACTGTATGAAAAAAAATCTTAAATGCATCAGAATGGTTTAAATGGTGGGGCGTATCCTAAGTTAATATGTAAATGATAGTTCTGTGATGTAACACGACCACAGTGATGATAGGACTATTGACTATAGATAAGAAAAATCTGACGGGCCCCACTATTTTAGTGTGATGACATTGATGATAAGACTAATGCTTTTAGAATGTTGAGAGGAGTACTTTGAGGATTGTTGTGTTATAGATTTTAGTAAATTATATGCACGTTTCCTTTGTTTTTATACAATAAAACATATGAATTTAAAATTTGATTTACTTACATTATTTTAACGTTCTCAATATTTTGCATTTATTTAGTTTTAGTATTTAGTTCATTTAGTTAATCATTATTCCTAGGTTCTATTCCTGCCGGTTTGTTGCAATATAATTCCTTCATACATAACTCTTTCTTAGACTTAACCCTAAGATTTTCCTTCCTTAAGCAATTTTGGGGTACGCAAAACTATCACCTAAAAGTTAAGCCTTTTAAAGAATTTCTTTTCAGTCATATACAGCATAGATAAACAAAATATTTGTCTTCTTACAACAATTCTAACAGTCGATGCTCCAGAATGTCAATAATGAGCTAGCATTGTATTAAAAAAATGAGCCCGTCAGACCATAATGCCCCATAGTTCTCGGCGCGCTTTAAGTGGTTAATTTAACTGGTGTGGTAGATCCATTTAGTCCTCAACACGAGACATAATCTGGTTCTATGTAAATAAAAGTGTTTTGGTTGGTAAGATTGATGTTATGATGACTGTTGTAATTTATTGTTTAGCTAAATTCTAAGAACCAACATATTGGATTTGGATTTTTTCGTAATATACATTGTTCTACAAGCCAAACCCTTTTTAACCGACTTCAAAAAAAGGAGGTTATCAATTCGTCTGAATGTTGCTTTTTTATGTTTGTGCCCGTAGAACTCAGTCATTTCTGAACCGATTTTAAAAATTTTTTCTTTATTAGAAAGGAAATGCTTACAGATTGGTCACATTTTAAAAGAAGTTCAGAATTTCCCACACAACATACGTGTTTTTTACATGTATTATGAACCATAAAGGGCACCAATTTAAAATTTAAAAAAAACTGCTTATTACTATAGCTGCCAATAACAGAAATTAATAAAAAAAATAAACATAAAAATTAAAGGGTGTCCCCATATGTGACGTCAATTTAAATTTATGAACCATTTGAACCATTGTAGACAATCACTTTAAAATTGGACAGAATGTCCAATATTTATAATCAGAAATTAAATATTTATAATTAGAAGTTAAAGGGTGTCCCCATAATTGATGTAATTTTACCTATCTAGCCCTATTTTTTGAACCGTTATAGATAAACACTTGAAAATTAGATAGAATCTCCACTACTATGTCCCGTATAATAACATTTATAAATATTTAAAATTTTAAAGGGTGTTTCAATAGTTGATGTAAATTGATGCATATGGCCGAACTTTTGAACCGTTTTAGACAGACATTTGAAATTTACAAAGAATCTGTCCTTTAAAATAAGTGTTTATTTTAAAATTGCACATTAAAGGGTGTCCCCTATGTAATTTTGTTTAAGCTATGGGGCCATATCTTTGGAACCCTTACTTTTATTACTGTGTCCGTAATAATAAGTGTAAAAAAATAAAGGGTGTTCTCATATCTGACGTAATTTGTCGTATGTGGCTTTATCTGCTTAACCGTTATGGATAGACATTTGAATGTACAGAACGCACATATATTACTATGTCCATTAGAGCAACAAGTAAAAAGTATTTGATTTGAGTACTATTTCTTACAGATTACATCCTTTTAAATTTTTATTTTAGAATTGATGCACATATATTTGTTTTGTAGTCGGTTTTTTTGCAAGAATTATATTTAATAAATTTACAGAGGAGTTTAAAAAAATCTCTAATCCGGAACTTTATAGCGTCATCTCTCTTGGATTTTACACGATGTCCTACTTTCTACTAGTCAAGTCCTTTTATTTGATATTCATATTATATTCATATAAAATTTCAATTACTAGCTATGACCTACACAAAAACAAAAGCTAAGTAGGTCTGACGAATATATTCCGCAATATCTAAAATTCATTCAGTGAAGTATTTTAAGCAGGGACCCGAAATAACTGCTCTTTTTATTTTACTATTAATTTGGTTACAAAAAAATAACTGTACAAATTTCGGTCCTGTAATAATAATTACTAGATATGATTGGAGCGCTTCGCTGGCCCATCCACTTCATAAATCGGTGAAGTGTTATGGTATTACTAAAAAACATGTTTGGCTATTAGTTATATAGATAAACAACCAAAACAAAACTTGGCCCTGCCATAATCATTATGAAAGATTTTAAATTTATTTAGGTAACCATTGCAAACAATTTTTATTTCTTCTGGTTTTTCATAAACATTATAAAGTATATAAATTTCATTTTATTTGAACTATTTTCAAATGAATTAATATAAAAATTATACACTTGCAGAATGTAATGTATTTTCTGATTTTCTGTTTCAATTGTAATAATTTTTCTATTTGTACACACTGCCCCTTTATATAATTACGAAGAATGCTAAAGACGGATGTAGCGACGCAGAAAATGCATTACATTCTGCTACTGTCTACTTTTTCTTTATTTATAATAAAGTATTTAAGCCAGAATACTTATTAATTCATTATAAAGTATTTTTAATTTTTTGGTCTATGTAAACACTATTTTTTTTTTAATTTTTAGTCATCTATAACTATTATAAGTAACCAAAAATTTGTTTGGCCTACTTAAGCTGATTGGCTAATATGTTTTGGTATAGTTCCCCAACAACAGAATACTGTTCCGCCATATGCATGTTTGTAAGGGAACGACGGTTGTTATTGCTTAAAAAACTACTTATATATGACATGAGCTTTGTTCGCGATATCCCACTTAGTAGCTTTTCCTTTTAAGCGAATATTTAGCGCAGTGTATGTCCTACTGCAAGAGAAAGTGTAAAAAATTCGATTTTATAAATATCGATTTCTGTGAATGGGGGTTTTATCAATTGTCTGTAATGGTTTCAGGTTTTTCTTCGGCATCTGAACTTCTACTGCTCTCTGATTTCTCCCACAGAAGTAATACTTGAATTTAAGGTCTCATCGATAAATTGCGGACTAAATAGGTTGGGGATATGGCCCAAATAATCTACTTCACCCTTAAAATAAAAAAGCTTTGATTTTGCGTAACTATATCTTGAATTCTGCGAACACCAACTTCGGAAGTTTTTCCCTTTTACAAAGCCTTAAATGTAACTTATCATTAAAAAAATATTTTTTTTTTCGGAAATGCGTATTTTTCTCTAGCGTCCATTTTTATAATACGTTTAGATAATTCTAATACGGTCTAGTACTGCGTTTGTAAATGAAGGAGACAAAACAACTTTTTACTTACTAATAATGATTATTGGAGACAAAAAACTGTTTTTTAATGCTTATAGAAGACCAAAAGAAAAAAACCTTTTTTTTATAGGTTACGGAGACAAAAATATAATATAATTAATTATAATAATTTTTGCAGACCAAAAAAATATTGTTTATTTGTATCTGCTGTTCAGAGGGGGGTTAATTATTATTTCAGAATTTTCTTTAAATATTGGTTATATGTAAAAGTTATGTCCCTGATTTTAAGTACAAAAAATGCATACTTTTTTCTTGGAATTTAAACCTGTTTAAAACTATTTTTTATGAATGGGTTGTTTTTGAAAACCCTTTTTTTTTTTAATTCTCCTTATATTAGAACGCTACTAATATAAAAATTTTTTAGATTGTATTCATGGCTTGTGTATTGCGCTCTTAAGTTGCTTTGTGTTAAAAAACAAAAAAAAAACTTTTTCCATTCTAGTACAAAGTGTTTTTGTTTTACAAACAATAAAAGAAGTCACTGCGTAAAAGTGGTAAATATTTGATAACAAAAAACAGAGTGTATATATGGAACAAAATGTCAACACTTGAAGCTCGATTTGAAATGATCGTGTCAAATTTTATAACAAATGAATGTTAATTTCTAGTTTTTATTATGTGAGCAAATGATGTAAAAATACAAAGCATATCGTCACCTAAAATGCAAAACAACTTATCATCAAAATATATAAAACACAACATCTCCGACTCTAACATTATTTGTGACAACATAAATGACGTTAATAGTACCATTGAATAGTTTACAAATATAATCCATAATGCTACTAACGTTAGTCTCCCCATACAATCTATGTTTTTTAAAAGCAAGCCAATACCCCAACACATTAATGCTATGATATCGAACAGAAACCACTTCCTTCATCGTTGGATGCGGAACCGACATGGCGTTGATAAAATGTAAATGAACTTTCTTAATAAAAAAATTAAAGAAGAACTTAAATATGAATGAATTAGCTAATTGTTTCTAATTAAATCACACGCTCTCTACAAAACTCAGTGATAATACAACTATTTCAAACGTTTCAAATGCCCTAAATTCCTAACGACATATTTATGTTAACATTAAAAATTACTTTTTGGTATCATTCGACAAAATAGACGACATATCAAAAATTATGTAACATAAAACGCAAAGACACTCCATACAGGTAAACCCATAAATGTAGTTCGAAAGTTTTACTTAGAAGGATTCCTGCGATAATAACGTGTAAAAATTGTAAACTTTAGTATACCTGTATAAATACATACTGATTTGGTGACTCACTCATCAATATGTATGATATGGAACTTTAGAGAACTAAAATTAGATATACATTTAGGTTTAGGTAAGAAAGTAACCATTAAAATCTGAAGACGGAAAATGTTTACCTGGTGTAGCTAACCAGACCATATTTTTACCGCTATCTCTGTCGACCGTACACTTCAAAATAAAAGATGTGGATAAAAACTTAGCTAAAGGTGTCAGATCCGCACAAAAACATACATAAATATAAAAATAGCAGCAAGTTCTTAAAACAGAAAGGCACTAGAAGCGGTTATACAACCTTGTAGGTGAAGCTTAAAAGTTTAAAATTGTTATTCCTAAGATATTATGGTATTAAATGGCACACTTTCGTGTATGCCCAGCGAAAATTCTAAACATGTCAATCGAGTTTGGGATTAAGCATTTTTTGTTTCCATTTTGAAAGTGGATTACCAAGTTAATGATTTTAATAAGGATTGAGACTAAAAAAAACAGTACCTGAGTATTGATTACGTAATTAGGCAGCGTTTAGAAAACTTTAAATATTTTTCCGTGACGATGAATGAAATGTCCGGATCGAAGTGACGACGAATTTAATATTACTGAGCTAGATTGTTTGCAATCCATGAAAGGAAAAGTAACGGGGCAAATTATTTATAACGAATTTTCCGAAGGTCGTCAAAATTTAAATGCGCCTTTTTTTAAATTGTGCAATATAAATACGGATGGATCCCCAAGTATGGTTGGAAAAAACGCGAGATTTTCAGATATTTTTCGGAACCAGAATCCTAGTCACGATGTTGTATATTTACAATGTATAGTTCATCAGGACATCCTTTGTAAATGATATTAACCATGTACTTAATGTAGTTATAAAACTGATTAATACGATTCGATATCGGGGCTTTTTTTGATAAATGTCGACGAAGATTATTCTGACCTTTTTTACCACTCGAAAGTAAGATGGTTAAGTTGTGGATATGCATTGCATTGCAAGGAAAGAATCAATTTATAGATAAGAGAATTTAAAACTCAGCTTTTTCTGTTTTATAACTACATGGGGAAGAACAATTTAACTCACTTTCCGAGATTAAAAATCCATGTTACCTGCGAATGAGAACAAACTAAAAGAATTCAGTAAGGCGTTGAAAAAACTTCACACAGAATTTGAAGATTTTAAGAACATTTAATCATCGCTAGATGTTTTCTCGATGCGGTTTAATGTAGACTCGGAAAATGTATCTGCAGATTTACAGTTCGAAATTGTTGAAATGCAGTGCAGTACCCACTTAAAGCAATTGTTCTTGAATTCCCAAAATTAGATTTTTATAGCGGACTGCCGAAAGCTTAATTCCCAAAGATAATTGCTCACGCCCACGAAACACTGAAAGTTGTTTCGCCACAGCTTTAACCTGCTTTCGAAAATATTAGGTAAAATCAAAAACAATTTCATATGTCTCACAAGCCTACCATGGTAGGACCTTTAAATAAAAGTTAAATTAATTATTATTTAAATTGTAATGTAATTATTAATTTATTTATTAATTTATTTATTTTTAATAAATAAAAATAATTATTATTTAAGGTAAAAGGTAATTTTTGACATTTGTGCGTAATGCTGTAATGTTTTTATAATATTATTTATGTTACAAATTTATAAAAAAAAGAATCAAATTTTTCTATAAATCTGGCCCTTTTATAGAATTTCTTATACTTTGTGGCCTCCCATTAAAATAGTTTCCCCACCACTCAGCTAAAGTAGATAAATTTTAAATGATTGAAACAAAAAAATAAGATATTTTTGTTTCTCATTATAAACCACTATTAATCTAATTGGTATTTCTTTCACGGAAACCGTGAAGTGTTAGATAGACTATGTCAGGTATTTTTGCTTTAAGCACTTTTCTTAATTCTTAAACGCCATATTATTTTGTAGTCCAGCTTTGCATAATAAAAAAGAAATAAAACTATCATGTCGTTTGGTATAGTTTTCACACCAGTACAAGACAATTTATCGTTAACTTACTTCTATTTGCATACAAAGTTAAAGTTACACGTACAACTTTGAACAGCTTCTTTTATAAAACGAAATGAAATTGAAAAATATAAAAAGATAAAAAGTTGAAATAGATAAAACAACTTATTGTATTTTTAGAAATGCAAGTTAAGAATTTTGATTCATTTTTGCTTTCAAATGTTTATTCTTTACTTTCCTCTTCTACAAATAAAAATATGAATGTCGTTTGTAAATCCTGAATATTTGTTGTCCTACAGCTATAAAGCTAGTATTTAAAATGTTTTTGATAGATTAGTTACCTATGAATTCTTCTATTGGCGCCTTTACCTTTTCGGCTATCCGTTCTTCGCAATTAGATAAATAAGGAAGTTCTATTTTTTAACTAGAAAGTTTAAGGTTTTTAAGTATACGCGCATTAAACATACTTGTGTAGAGATTCGGATTAATATGTTTTCCATTTTCTTTAAAAGTTTAAAAAACAAAAGTATTCTTTTTTTAGCTCGTTTTTAGATTATAGTTGGCATAAACTCCATCTCCTGGTGACCCCACAATAAAATTCCAATGGTAAAAATTGCACAACCTTGCTGGGTAATACATATCTAAATTAACTTTTTCGTCAATATTTTAATCCAGTTGGTGATTGAGAGTCATGGGGCATAATATGAATTATAACTTTTTTCAGTGTCTGCAATGAAAAGTATGGACGTGTTTTATTTAAGCTCGCAATAAACGAAAAACATAAACTTATACACTCATACAAGGCATATTTATAAGGTAGACTCATTAGTTCAACAACTACAACTACAGGCATTTTGTTTGTGTAAAAAACAAAATATATAAACAAAATACTAACCTCTTCACGGATATTGTAAAATATATGTACGTTTAGCTCTTTTTAATTAAATTATTTTAAGAGGAATTAGCAAAAAGTTTTATCACAGGATTACATTTTAATTTTGCAATATACAAATTTCGAATTCTTGCATTCTTTTTAATTATGATAAAGAAAAAAGATATCTCTTTTTGAATTTAAAGCCGAATTGGCCAGCTCACTAATACAGATAGATCAACTTAACAAAAAAAGAAGTATACCCTATACAATTTCTGAACCATCTAAACAGTCGAAAACAAAATTAAAGTTATTCCAGAAAATAGACTAGATTCTATAGGACACTATCCTTTAAAAGTTGATCATAAAAAACCCCCACGATGTCACGATAAAAACTTTACGAGACTAACTCACTATATGTGTGAAAAGTGTAGAGAGCCCGTATGCCATGAGTGCATGAAATAATTCCATTAATGGCCACATATGTATGTCGACATTATCGTTTTTTGTAATATTTACTATTTTATATTTTTATCTTATATTAATGAATTGTTATAAATATAAGGTAAACAATTAGTGATAAAATCAATAATAGAATCAATGTTTTTTCACTTTGAAAAATTCGTCCGTAAAGAGGTTAAAAGAAAACGAAAAACAAAACGAAAAACACAATTTTAAGAACAAGGAGAGACGGGCAGAAAAATGCAATGTCCTATGGCTGAAGTTTTCTAAAAATTTAATCAGTACAAACACTATTTCAAAAAAATAAAATAATTTAAATTTAACGATTTTTTTTACTTTCCTTTTTTTATGCAAACAATATGAAAATAAACATAGGACACAAAGCAAATTAGGAGTAAGGCGAATATAAAGCTGACATTCAAGATAAACCATATGATGTCGAATACGCCATTGAGTTACCTTGCCCCATATTTATAAAAAATAAAACTTATTTGAAAGTATCAAATCACATTCATCAAGTAAAAAGGCAAAAAACGAAACAAACTTGTTTTAATACAAAAACAAAATTTTGTGTAATTTCTTTTCTTCCTTTTTTAAAACGGCATTATCGCTGTACTTCTAAAATAAAACAAAAAACCACGAGCCTCTCTAATTTAAGTAATAAAAAGGTATAAAACATTGAAACAAATAAAAACAAGAAAACTTAAAACTGAAACCAATTTGTGTATAAATGCTACGTCAGTTTTTCGTGCCCATTCTTGCTCATCGCTTTTGTTAAGTGGTGGTGACAATAAAATAAATAAAAATATATCGATTTCTGAAAACAGCATAACCAAAACAAAATGAATAGTTAAGAAAATGCAAGTGTGAATATATAGATACTAAAGTATCCACTCGATAAATCATCGCTCGATTAATCGTTCGACCAAGAAAAATTGCTAATTTGGAATTAAAAATTACTCGAACAAACATTTTACTTCTTATTTGTTCGTTTAAAAATAATTTCGAGTTAGACGTGGTTAGTCAACATATAGACAGCGAATAAATATAACACATATAACCCATTGAATATAACTTTTTCCAAACATTATGCATTCAGTTTATCAACATCGTTATAAAATATATAAACATACTTTACCCCCGGGGGTTCCAATTGTCACTGCAGTAATGGCAAATGCTTTGACGCGGTTCACTCGGGGAAAATAGGGGCACCAGACGCTAGGGTTCCTAGAGCCTAAATCTGGAAGAAAAGGTCTGTTGTTTTAACACGGGTCCTCTGCGAGGCCTGACCAGTGCCCAAAGGACTGGTACCACGGGAATCGGTGGCCCCACAGAGAGCCTATCCTCTCTGTGACCGGTTATTGGTGAGGTCTCCTTCGGGGTACACGTGGTGGTTGTGGTTTAAGATCGATTATTGCAGATGTGGTGCAAGATCGATCAAGTGTGCTGTTGCACTCTCAACAGACGGAGTTTCGATAGTCTCCAAACCCCTAAGCAAGAGGTTATAATATGGATCTAGGCTTGTTAAGAGCACCGTGGGATAAAGCCACCGTGACAGGAGCCCACGTTAATCTTGAACACATAAACATACTTAAAGGTAAGGGAATCGTCTCTTCCTCATCAGCATACACAAATGATCATCATCCTCAGCTAGCCCAACCAACCACCCAACATGTTTCATACTCGTACGCTGACACGCTAAAATACAATTATAACCCAGTACATAAAGCGCCACTGATAACTAACCCGAAACCAGAACCTAAAGAACAAACACCGCCATCAACTATAGTCATTGGTTTTTGCTAGGACTACCTTTAAACAATAAAGATCTACATTGAAGAATCGCAAGACGCCTAAAATTTGCGATGCAATTTGAAATTGCATAATAGGTGTTCTGTAGTTCACAATCTCAAGAAATTTGGCGACTTTAAATCGCAAGCACAAAATGAAGTGAATTGATGTATTTTTCTTAAAATAAAATTTAGAACACCAATAAAATTAAACACAAATCAAACTAATTATGTTTTCTTTTATTTTTGATATTTTCACTTAATTTCACTTATAAATTTAGAAATATATGTTTTGTTTTCTTCAGTTCTGGCGATTTTATTCAAACAGCTGATTCACTTGATCTTCGAAAATATTTACTCCTAGAACTGTAGAACATGTACTCGGTAATCAAACAAAATAAGCGGTTATTTTTATATTTAATTCTTCAAAAAATGTGGGAGGTTAATAAATTTGGAGTTTTAGTTTTAAGGCTCGTTAGTATAACTCAAAAGATTCCGTAAAAATATTTTAAGAAGATATTTGTATCCAGTAATGTATCTTATTATTAATAAAGTAAATCAAAATATTTTTAGTGCTGATTACCTGCGACGTAAATAACCTTTTACTTCAACTAGCAAAAACTAAAAAACATTTGCCGCAAATATTTTTTATTGTTTTGTGTTTTTTATAAATTTAATAAAATAAAATAATTTGTTAAATTTTTTTTCAATAAGGATATTATTTTTTTACCGTTTTTTTAAATGTTAATTTTTTATTGTATTTTCTCATAGCAACTACACTAAAAAAGAACGCTGCTGGCAGTTTGTTTTTAATTTTCTTTTGTTTGCTTATGTTTTGCATCGCAAAAATCTATATTTTATTGTGTATTTTTTTACAGTTTTTAGTCGGTACCCTGATGTTGTCTATTTGTTTAATACATCTAGGTTTTAAAACAGAGATCTCATCTATTTAAGAATCAAACGCATTTAAAAAAATGTGTTACTGTATAAACATATATTCTTGCTATTACAAATGTGTTATGTTTTACTACTGATTTTCATTTTCAAAGCAATATTGAATTTTTTTTTAAATATTTCGAAAATTGTGAAATTTTATTAGTCGAACAATTTATATTACATACAATAAAAATTTGTAGTCAAGCTTGAGTTCGTTCTATAAAAGAATAAATTAAATTACAAATTAGGTGATATTATTAAAAAAAAATTTTGAAAATTTAAATTTTAGACACCAGCAGAGTGGAATGCACATTTTCTAGACAGCTACGTCCGTCATCAGCACTCTTCGTATCTATCTACTTAGGGTAGTGTTTAGTTGTAAGCATCATCTATTTAACGAACCAAACCCAGATAAAGGATTGTTTGTAAAATTTTTTTGAAAAAATATGTTTTTGCAAATTTTTTTCAAAATTTTTTTCGAAAATTTTTTTCTCTAAAGTTTTTCTGTAAAAACGTCTTTTTGAAAATAATTTTTAAAAAATTTTTTGAAAAAAATTTTAATGAATTTTTTTTTAATTCAGGAACTGTCTGTAATCAATGACCTCAATGTAGTTCTAATCTACAATGGTCAGACTAAATCAAAAAAAAATCCTTAAAAGATTTCTTCCTCATGTGCCTTTTAACTGCTCCCTGCGGGTTCATTGGCTACTTCTATGTGTATTGCTTTCTATAAAGGTCTTTAATACAAATCAAAGAAGAAAAACTCTATCAACCTAAAAACAATCAAAAGATGCCCCTCGCAGGGGGTTATGGATCCCCCGAGATCTCTATGACAAAAAAATCAAATAAGAATCATTTAAGCCGTAACAAAATTAAAAATGTCAAAAGTATAGGTAGGCTTGGTTTTTGGCTCGAAGCCGCCAAAGTAATTATGCGATATTGCTGAATTACATCCCAAAATTTTCGAAACTACGCCTGACAGATTGGTGTGCTAAATTTTTTGTACTTTCTCTAGTGCCTTGGCATATGACATAGCAACGTCAACACGGACAGGCAGCGATAGACGGACAGACAACGATAGACGGACGGAATGCAAACTTATATATACCTTTTCCACCTGTGTTAAAGGGTATAAAAATGTAAAATAAAGCTCTCATATTTATATTTAACGCATCTTTATTGAAGGGTATTAGTGAAACTATTTGAGTAAAAATATTTTTGCTCGTATTGTAAAATGCTTTTCACATTCACAAAAACCCTTTTTGAATAAAATATTTTTTGATTTAATCCAAAATTGTTTAACTTAATCTGGTTTATATTTTTGCTTGCATATTAAAACTTTGCTTTTGATTCATTTATGTGTCTTACCACAAGTTTTACCCAACCAGAATCTATTTGAATAAAATAAACTTCGACCCTCAGATAAGATAAAAATAAAAAAATATAAATAAAAGAAAAACTTTTTTACTTTAATTATAAAATTGCTTTAACAAAATCTTTTTTCTTTGCGATTATAATGGTACAGCATGTACAAAGAAGCAGAAGAAGAGAGGAGGCAAAAGTTTTGATAAAATTTAAAGAATTTTATCCAAAAGAAATTTATGCACTGGCACATACTGACGTGCACAAGTAGTCACATATTTTGTGTTTCTAATATGATCCTTGTCCCTTTAAAAATGATTTTTAGCTTCGTACAAGCACTTGAACATGCTTTCAAAGAAATTCTCTGAAACTAATACAAGTAGTATGTGAGTATTTAATATTTTAATTGCATATGAGTGATGTAATTGAAATAGTTTGTGTAAATACAAGATTAATAAAATTTATGTAAATGGTCATAATTATAAACAAGCATAACGACATAAGCATTATATTTAATAATACTTTCTTTGAAAATAAGCTTATAAAATAATAATAATAAAAATTAAGTCTAACGACTTCAAGGTTCTCAAAACCTAATTATATGCACCAGATTACTTAAGTAGTATTTTTTTCAAGAGGAAATATCTGTAACACTATATCCACTAGGATTTTCTGTATGATTTATTTTTAATTGATGTAGATAGAAAGCATTTACAGGAAGGTTTACTTCATTAACATTTGTTTAAGTAGTCTGCTAAGACTGCTATAGTATTTTTGTGAAGATTTATGGGAATCGCGCTCTCGCTGACACAACATATAGTGGGAGCGATTTCTATGTTCATGTTAAGGAACTTTTTGTGGGGTATACCGAAGCAGATCACTTCTTTATAAGTTCCTTTCTCGAGGATTTATGAGACCTGGTTCTACACCTAATTTTAACCACTGTCCTGCATATTCACACATAATAAGCGCTATCGTCTCAGCCCTTTTCCAGAAACATTCAGCAAGTATTGTCTTACTTTGATGTTTATCTTGGCCAGATAATAATTGAAATTTTCATGACCACGCGGTTAACCAGTATAAGCTATTCAGACTACATTAAAGTTCTGGTTTTCCTCACATCTTGTAGTTTAAAATGCCTTTGCGTCTTTGGTGGCATCTTTGAGATATTTCTTAATTATAATAACTTAAATATTAAATCCCTATTGATTTTCATACATTTCGTACCTGCCTTTTTATGAAGAGAAATCAAATATTTTATTAAATTGCAATTATTCTTGCTTTTCCCTTTAATTAAAGCAGTGCTGCTATAAGTGTTCAAAAGCCAAAAAGGTTTGTAATAAAGAGAAAATTAAAATAACAATTTAAAAATTTTGTTGCAATTTTTCCCTTGCTCTTAACTGGGAAAAAAATTATATGTTAAACTGTTACTATAGTAAATTTTGTATTTCAAAAATTCATTAATTAGGGTAGTGATGTAGTTATGGAAATTACTATATTTCTAGTCTTTCTGAAAATATTTATGAAGATATCTTTATAAGCTGGCATGCACAAAATGGTCATTAAGTTTAGCTTTTTTCATTAATATAAATTGCAATTTTAATCTAAACTATAATTTGGGTAATTATCAAATTACTAATAAATGAAATTAGTTTTGTTTTTTGGTGCATATAAAATGCAATGCTTGAAAATTTCTCTAAATAGTATACTGAAACCATAAATTTGATTGTATGTGTTTGTGCTTAAACATATTGCAAATAAATTATGTCTTTATAATTATTAGGAAACATACTTAACGTTAAAAGAATAAGGACAGAAAATTTACTTTGCTAAAATATTAATATTTAGTACTTCTTATTTGAGGGAACAATTTTATTTCATTGGAAAAATTATAACTTATAAATAAATATAAATATAAATGCACCTACAACGTAAATAACCCTATTCTATGTACTTTATGATTTAATGAAAAAATAATAACTTAAAGACAAACAGGTAAGAGTTCTATATTCGCCCATGCCGAATATTTATACCCTTCACTATATTAATGCTAGATATTGTGTTAACCTCTTATGTTTCTTTGAAAATGTTTTTATAATTTTTTATTTTTTTTTAATTTTTTGAAGAATTTTTTTTTTTTTTTTTTGATATTTTGTGAAAAGTTTTTTATAAACTTTTTTTGTAAAAATAAGGGTTTTACTGCAATCTATATGGCATTAGAATGGTTAGTCTAAAGCAAAAAAATCACTTAAAAATTTGCTCATATTGACCCCCTAATGGGCCTTCTGCTGCTTACCAGTGGGCACTCTGTGGGTCTATTGGCTACCCCATTGCTTTCTATAAAAACCTTTAATAAAAATCAAAACAGAAAAACTTTACCAAATTAAAAATAAATACAAAAAGCGTTCCTTGCAGCGGGTTATTGATTACCCGAGATCTATATTCACTCCTTGCGATCTACCTGTCGCCGTCTAATATTTATTTACAAGCAGAATACAGGGAATCATTAAAACTAAAATTAAATATAGGTGGGCGTGATTTTTTTGCCCACATTCTGCAAAGGAGTGATCTAATGTTGCTGAACCTCATTCCAAAAATTTTCAAAACTATGCCTAGCAGATTGGCTGGCTTAAATTTTCTGTATCTCGTCTGGTGCCTTGGCAAACGACATCACTACAGGAACACGGACAGACGACATCGCTTAAGCAACTTCTCTATGTATAAGGGTCCATATAAATATAAATACTTTATGGGGAACCTTTGTGGTTAAAGGTATAAAAACTGTAAGGTTCGGATTTTTCTGCAGCTAAAAATCGAAAAATATTAATAAATTTCATGTAATAATTAAATTTAAGAAAAAAAGAGCAGGGCAGTCGTTGGGACTGCCAATAGAAGTAAAAACTAAGTAACTTGTGATTACTTTTTCCCACGATTTTTTATGAAATACAAGGCAAAAGATCATTTAAGTTTTCACAGAATAATTAAGTACAAATATTGATAATAATCTATTTATTATTGCAGGTCACAGTTTTACTACAGTTTTCGGCTCTAAAAGTTTTATTTCTTTTTTAAATGTCCGCTTGTTTGTAATAACAAACTTTTCTGAAAATATATATACATATACATTTCTAAGTATAAGTATGTATGTATGTATGTATGTATGTATGTATGTATGTATGTATGTATGTATGTATGTATGTGTGTATGTATGCATGTATGTATGTATGTATGTATGTATGTATGTATGTATGTATGTATGTATGTATGTATGTATGTATGTATGTATGTATGTATGTATGTATGTATGTATGTATGTATGTATGTAATTATGTATGTATATATATATATTTATATATGCGTACGTAACGCAGTAAACGAGTAGTAAAGTAAATACTAGAGATCTGCATTAGTTCATTTGTTTTTTAATCATTTTAAATCATTACACTAACATGCGTCAACTCCTTTGTAAAAATATGTGTTACAGTGAGCAATATAAACATGTTGAGTGAAAAAAATCTGAATCGGAGAGAATCAAAACATGTTTCGTTTAGTTTATTTTTTTAAACTAAAACATTGCAACGTTGCTAACGGCTGTGTGTTCAAATTATCATTGTGGCAATAGAATAAATGAAATCACAGCTTTCATTTATTTGCATAAAGACAAACTGAATGGCAGGAATACCGATGGACAGAACATTCAGACATACAGACGGACCATCTGATAGTCAGTCAGACAAACCAGGAGACATTGAGGGAGACCATCAGACAGTTCGTCAGACCATCAGATCGTCACACAGTCCTTCAGACAGTCAGTCAGTCAGCCAATCAATCAGTCAGATAGTCAGACCGTCAAATATTCAGACCGTCAGATAGTCAAATAGTCAGTCTGTCAGACCGTCAGTTTGTCAGACAGTCAGACCGTCAGATAGTAAGTAAGACCGTCAGATCGTCACACAGTCAGGCAGTCATACACTCAGATCGTCGGACAATCAGACCGTCAGATCGTCAGACCGTCAGATCGTCAGACCGTCTAACAGTGAGTCAGACTGTCAGTTTGTCAAACACTCAGACCGTCAAACAATCAGTCAGACCGTATTGTTTCTTTATCCAAAAAGTGCTCAGAAGTTTTCAGTTCAATAATAAACAATAATGGTGACGACGGTTTTTGGTGACGGCGGTTTTTGGTGACGACGGTTTTTAAATCAGTATTTTTTCTTCAACTAAAAAGTGCTCAACGTGGCTAAAGAAGTTTTCACTTCAAAAAACCTGTTTGAAATTTGTAAAATTAACTCTGTTGAAGCGTATAAAACATTTCAGGTCAACTGAGCTTAGGAGCGAATTCAACATAAGATATTTCTGTGACATTTGACTATCGAAATTGTATAAACCTTATAAAACATTTTTTTTATTTTTTTGGTAACCGCTGTTTTCCTCTAAGATTATTTTTATTTATTTTGATCTTAGGCCATTTACATTATTACTTTTTTTAAAGTTCTTGTCAAAGTTTGTCCATTTCACAAGTTGAGCAAAGAAAACTGAAGTCCGATGCCTTTATTTATGGAACATTATATGAATACAATAATACTACAAAAAGTTTATTTTGCAATACAAATTTTTATAACATGCATGTCAAATGCATTTAAAACATCGAAAATATGCATTTATTGCAACAATATGTAAAAATATGAATTTAACACAAAATTATCTAAAATATGCAGCTACGAATCGATGCCAAATTATTTAGAATTTAGTGATTCAGATAGAGTTACAAAGTTCTTACCTTTCACAAAAACAACATGCATTTGCATAGAAGTCCGATCCCTAATAATAAATTTAGAAAAAAGAATAGTTAAATAATGTACCTCATACATACATACATACATACATACATACATACATACATACATACATACATACATACATACATACATACATACATACATACATACATACATACATACATACATACATACATACCTACATACATACATACATACATACATACATACATACATACATACATACATACATACATACATACATACATACATACATACATACATACATACATACATACATACATACATACATACATACATACATACATACAAATCTACTTAGGGTAGTGTTTTAGTTGTAAGCATCATCTATTTAACCAACCAAACCCAGATAAAGGAATTTGTAATTTAATTATTTCTTTCTTAGAGAGAATAAAATCGAACTTAAGCTTGATTATAAATTTCATTGTATGTAATATATTAATTTATTCAATATAACAATCTTATTTTAATGATGAACGGTGTTATCGTCTTCGAGATTACTTTAAATTGAGTTTGTGTTCGTCTTTGTTTATGTCCATTCATGCATAAAATGTATTTTGAAATGCTGAATTAATCTCATTTTGAAAATGAGTTCATTAAAAACAGATTAAGAGATTAATTAACACAATTAATTATGTCATCGTTAATTTGGTTTAATTTGCATGACCCGTAATGTATGCTTTTTTGTATAAATTGAGAAAAGAATTCTGAGTTGGTTGTGTTTGGTTTATTATATTTAAAACTTCGTGAATCATGAAATTATGAGTATTCCTCTATAATTCCACATCTCAATGCATCTAATCTTTTTGTGTCTGATGATTTAATTGTCCATGTCTCCACCGCATATTTTTTACTTTAATATAGGAGGCCACTATATAGCAGACCAATTCCTTAACGACATCCTTCCGTCCTCTATGATTATCGACAACCGATATCTAATTACGGCAACCTTACCCTTATAGAGTCACGTGCAACAACCAGCCTTTAATCTTCACTTTGTTTATTTCAGACTGTCGACTGGTAACTATCGGCCAGTTTCAAGAGAAGGCCATCCACGGTTATGTTCCACAAAAGAGGTAACAAAACTCCTCCCTACGAGTAAATCCTGACCACCATACCTCGGATTCTGGAACACCTTTTTTTGAGATTTACATCTCTCGACCTAAGCGTAGCGTTGATCCATTTCTAACAATGGGCTCAGCCCTCAATATCCATTGAGACGGAAAATTCAGCTTCACCATTACGAATTTCTCTTTCCTTCTGACAAGCTTATGCGGAGCGGTATTAGTAGATCTACCATTACCCTCTCCATTGTCTTCAATGGTCAATGTCAGGCTTACTGACCTGAGGACTGGGCTTCCGTATAGTTCCTTTTACCCGGTTTGGGAAGAAAAAATTAGTTTCCCTCCAAGTTACCGGGTTATAACCCGTCGCTAGACAAGCTATGAATATTTCCATTATCTATTCTAGCAAGCTGTTTATACCACACTGTAATAGAGCAGGGAAAATACCATTCATTCCGGCCGCTTTAAATGGTGCAAAAGATAGTATTGCCGTATGGAATCACACAATTCTTTCAGCCTCAGCCCTCACTAGCCCCTAGTAACAGGTGTCCACGCGTCATTACAACCAAAGCTTCAAGAAATAAGGAACCTCCATAAGCGTCTGCAATGTCTCATCCACTCCCGTTTCCGAAGACGTATCGATTTCTTCAGTTCCTTTTTCTTATCCTATGAGTTTGAGTCTCTCTCCCTCGTGTACCGATTAAAGGCCTTCTTTTTGTTCTTTTTCATGTATTCAAATTCTCCGTTCCACCAAGGTGACGGATGTTTCTCATCCAGTACTGTCAAGGGACAAGCATATTCGAAACCTAGATAACAGCTCGATTTCGCCCTTGTTACGAGGTGCTCGGAATGGAGCATTCCCAATATGTTCTAAAAGATACTTCGGTATTCTTATGCATCTGCGGACCTTTCCCCGTCTTCTACAATACAGAATGTCGAACCGGATAGTTCTATTGTCAGGCATGATTAGTCTGTTCGTGACCTTCCAATCCTTACCCCTGTCTTGCATATTGACAGAGCACAGGATGACATCGATCATCTGTCAGCTTCGTGAAACAACAAAGGTGGGTTCTACCCCATGACTAATAGCATGCCTGCAGAAACTGACCAGGTTTCCACCTCCTGTGATGGATGTGGCCATGGTGTCTCGTAGGAGAGATATGCTGACTCAATAAGAAATGATCTCGAACTACTTCCTATCATTACCACAGTAAGATCCGGCGACCAGAAGTGCTGCATATTTACTGCTTGCACACCATGCCGCACCAGAATACATGACCTAGTTTACCAAGAGTCTGTGTTTGGTACACAGGTTTGCGGCACTATCCATGATTAATGTAACATCGCAATCTAGCTTATCCTCATGAAAACAACGCACCAACATTGCTGTGATGAAGATTAAGCTGGTATATACTTAGTTTTTCCACCGCACATAGTAAAACTGATCATACATATGTTTTAATGAATCGTGATTTCCTTTCACGATGAATATCGTGACTTCTGAGTTTTTTTTTTTTTTTTCATTTAAACTTCAAAAATTAATCTCGAGACTTTTCTATACGGCAACTTGTTTCATTTGAAGAGTCAATTTGTCGTTGATTTTGCGGCTTAGATATTTAAAATCCTGTACTCTCTCGGTGTGTATGCGTTTTGAATTTTTAAAGAGAAAGTGTTTTAGCTATTTTTCTTGCTCCCAATCATATATATTGTTTTGTTTTCGTATAGAAAAATGTTCATCAATGCTGCTTGTTCATAACAAAGTGAATAATTACTTTCTCATTGTTTTATAAATTTGTCATGGCAGACATCTTATTATTTAATTGCACGCCTATGATACTTATTTAAACTTCTATCTTGTTTTGTGCACAAAATTTATCTTCATGCGTGAAAGTAAGCAGCCATAAATTTAGAATATCTTTGTACACTTAACACATTATAAATACCCACATGACCAACGATCTGATTACGTAATTATTTTCAAATATTTTCCAAAAATGTTTACGCACATCATTGGATAACGAAGTCGAAAATAAAAAAACTGACCTTGCATTCAATTTTGTTGCCAAAAGCCTCGACCCCTGAATTAATCTGGAACACATTTTATAAAATTCCATCTATAACAACTCGTATAGTGCGATCGCTGAGGACGTTCGATATAAATCAAGAAAGTTATCACCGTCACCAAAAGCAATGAGACAGAAGTGCGTTTTGCCACTCTATAAAATGCCTTGAAAATATCTAGACACACCACGTTATTTTTGATGAAATGGTGAGATCGCTTACAAACTTTTGGACTCACAAGATAAAAATTTTACCATAGTTTTAATTACTTGAGAAAGCCCAGAACAGATTGCAATGGGCCTAATCCTTACTCTCTGTTACTTGTAAGGAAAGAACTTATTTTTTTAATATTTTTGTTTTAAGGATTCTTTACTTCACTTCTTTTTTCTTCTTCTTCTTTTTTTTTTTTGTTATGAGGTCAAGTGGGTACAGAGACTTAAAATACAAATGTGCATCAATGATATTAATTCCTTCAAATGGTTGACATAAATACACTGACTCATTAATAACTCCAGCAAATGCAATTGACAATTGCGTTTAATTATTTGAAATTAAGTCAAAACTGTAAAGCAAGCAAACAATTAAGATAATGAATTGTCTAACAAGCCATTGAAGAAAGCATAACACATGCAGTGTGACAGAACAACATAATTAAGTAAATGGTTGCATATTAGTTCTGGTTCTATGAATCGTCGAATGAAAATATTATTTAGTAAAAATAAAAAACGAAAGTACAAAAATCTCCTGAAAATATGTAAGTTAAAAAATCAGAATATTATTTAGACAACAGATAACTTATTTTCGAAATATATATTTAATTTAAATTAGGCGTTTGTTAAAAAAAATTTTTACTGACTACGCTATCGCTATCGGCGGTGCGCTTCGCTACACCCATCCACAAAAAATACAATAAACACTTGGAAGAAAACTATGGCTTAACTTTAACTCAAAAACGCACGCTATTCTCACGTCGAAATTGTTTCAATTTGTATGCAAGGTACGACGCCCACTGTTCCCATCCAATTTATTTTATTCACACGATAGCAATTTTTCACTTTGTGTGGGAAATACCACGTCTACTGTTCATACTGTGAGGATTACATGTGCAAAGTTTCAAGACTCTTCCTATTGTAGTTCTCCAGGTACATGCAAATAATTTTTAATTTTGTATAGGAGGTACCACGCTCACTACACCAATCCAGTTTGTATTTTTCTAGACTATGAACATTAATATAAGGTATACTAGTGCAACGTTTTAAGGCTCTATATACTGAAGTTCGTTAGGAACACGATAATATTTCACTTTGTATGCGAGGTATCACGTCCACCTTTCCAATCCAGTCTGTGTTTCTCCACACAAGGTATCTTAATATGGGCGTAACGGATGCAAAATTCAAATGCTCTGTCTATTGCGCTTCTCTAGATGCTGGATAAAAATTGTTTACTTTGTATGGGGGCTACCATGTTCACTTCTACCAACTTTCAAGACCATACCTATTATATTACTGTATGTACGCGATATTAATTTTTCAATTTGTGTGGGACTACTGTTTCAATTCATTCTGTATTTTGGCAAGCTATCCGCATTAGCACAGCGGTTACTCGTGCTAAGTTTCAAGGCTCAATCTATTGTAGTTTGCCAGGAACACGAAAATAATTTTTCACTTTGTATCCGAGGTATCACGCCCACTATTCCAGTTCAGTCTGCTACCTATTACTCTTACCAAGTTACACGATGATAAATATTTACTTTGTATGGGAGGCGCCATGCCTACTTCGAATGTTGCCAACCGTATATCTAGTAAGAAACTGTAAAAATAACGGAACGATCTGTTCACTGGTGTATGCTGCTATAGCTTTTCGACAACCAAACATACAAACACATTTTGTGCTTTATATTATAGATATAAATATAATTTATTTTGTTCGTAATCCATTTTGGAAATTTAGTACGTAACACCCTGGTACTCGAAGCCTTAAAACAAGATATATTTAAATTATTAAATTCTTTTTAAAAGTTATTATAAAAATATCTTTTAAAAATTTGCATTGTGAACTTTTTTAAATCAAAAATATTTATAATAAATATGTATTTTAAAATCAATGTTTTATTATTATTTGTTTACACAGTCCGACAGCCATAACGGGTGAAAAGTTCCAAGTTAGAATGAAAGTAAAAGGCCAGTAAAGTAAAAGCTCCAAGGGTTTAGTGTTTTTATGCCAAATTGTTTTATGACCTTTTTATTTTGCATTATCTTAATGTTCGTTAGCTTAGTTTTTAGTCTTTCAGCTACACAATTTTAATATACTTTTCGTTTTTATTGATTTAGTTTATTCCTATTTCACATTTTATATGGACATAAGAAGCATTTAACTTAAAGCGTAAAATGAAATTGTGCAAGTCAGATACAAATATATTTTGCTATTGCTGTTATAAGTATGATATTGCTGTGGAAAGTATGTATGTATCAAAACACAAAAAAAAATAAATTAGGAGCATATTTTTTGCAACGCGAAATGTATTTTAAAGCAAAATGATACGGTGAACAAAAATCAGGTGCCCAATATAAAAGTTATAACAATCGTCTAATGGATTTAAAAATAGAAGACCTGAATCTATTTCATTCATTCTCCCAATGACTTAGGCGACGACCACAATCCATTAAATTGCTACACATGTGCCGCACTGAAAAACATGGTAAGAACATTGTATAATTACTTTGGTGTTACTAGCTCCCAAAGTTCATTATCTCATACATATGTATAAAAGTTTTTACTGGGCTATTACTTTCACCTTGAGTTGGAATTTCTCACCGTCCAGACAATGACGGGAAAAGATTCTAATGCATGTTCGTGGACCACCTCCATTGTAATTTAACATACTTAGTGTATTTACCAGAAATCGAACCTGGGTATTCGAACAGATAAAATTTAATATTTCGACCTTGTCTAAATTTATTTAAAGAATTTCAGTTTTCAGAACTTAATTCGAAACTCAGGTTTAATTGAGTAATTTTGGGAAAAGTCAGTTTTATTTTCAAAATAAAATTGTCACTTCGTTTGAATTCTTCTTTTTTAATCAACACAGTTTTGTTGTATTCACCGTAAAAGCAGAATTTACAAATGTCATTTGTTTATAACTATTTTATGATGTCTGGATGCACTGTGGCATTTTAGTTTTAAAGCGTATGAGTCACATTTTTTAATTGTGTTAAGTATACGCAAGTATGCGTTAGGTATACTCAATACTCTAAACACAAAATATATCGTCGTGGTGAATGCAATAGGCTGTATCTCAAAAAAAATTTAATTTGGTTTTATTGTACCGTTGTAACCAAAATTGGGGATCCTACAACTGCAATTTATCTCATGCCGTTCAGGCAATCAGAAGAGAGCTTTTGCGCGCTGCTGCAATATGACAAATTTGCAGCATGTTTGTTTTGGTTCTCAAAAATATTCAGTTTTTTGTCTTTCCTCCAAAAGTATGATTTAGTGACATGCAGGCTATTGCATTCACCACAACGATATGTAGTTTTACATCAAAACATAACAAGTATGATATAATTAAAGGAAGATCACTTTTTACAAAATTGTAGCTTTTTTGTTAATTCCTTTTAGTAATTAAAAGGTAATTATTCTACAATGATTTTCAAACGTTCAATCAATTGCTTTAAAATTTGACCTAAAACAATTTCATATTATTAGCAATATTCACAAAATAATTAAAAATTTATTTCTTACTCTAACAGAATACTGTTCGTTATAATACCATTTGCTGCTAACAGGCAATTTGATATTTCAAATGCAAATATGAAGACTCTAAATCATATCAGATATTAATTATTGCTGCAATTGATGTTCCTGCGCATTATCCCTTAAATAAAATTAATATTGATTATTACCCTGCTACACATGCATAACACACTCACACGCATACATGCAAACAGGTACTGAAATATTCATAAACGAACAATTTTTAAAATGCCGCAAAGCCTTAAAGTGCTCATCAACAAACACCCATACAATTCCAAAGAGAATTTGTTTGCTACAAATAACAATGCATTATGCTACAAAATTCGTATTTAATCGTGGTAGGTATGCATGTTTGAGTGCGTAAATTTACGCATTTAAAACATGGCATCCATATGAGTGCATTTTATGGCAGCAGTACTGATTCAGATGTTAACCACCGCTAGAAGGGCAATAAAAGATACCACAGCACACAGTGGGTGACTTCACAAGAAAGAAAAAAAAATACAAAGGAAATAAATTTGATTTCTTCTTCTTGATTTTAACTTCAAATTAACTACACCTTAGAAGGGATGTAGTAGAGCTGAGTTTTAAATTTGGACCTTATATTTGTTATGTAAATTTAAATTGATATGAATTTCTTATTTTTGGGCATATAATAATATTTTTAACTTATGTTGCTTTTGGAAATATTTGTTATTATTCGCAACAAAACAAATTTTAAAACTATATTTTTTTTTTTGGTTAAAAAATCAGACCAGCCTTTTTAATATATAAAAAGTTTTAATGCCTTAAAAGTATTTTTATAAACAAAGAAAACATAATCCCAAAATTTGTATTAGTAATACAGCCCCCTACGAAATAGACATACATATTTCTTTGAAAACAATCAAATCCTAACGTCTCAAATCCAAAATTGGAATGAAAAAAATACTTCAACATCGTAAATTATGTTTTACGTCTAGATTGGTGAATGGCAAATACGCCGGTTTTTAGAAGTTTTTAAAATGTTTTTGGAATTGTAGCACTTTTTTAAGCAATAAAACGTTTATCATACATGGGACTAATTAATTAGATTGAATAATTAATTGACAATTTAATTAGCATTGAATTCTAAATAATGATAACAATTTTTTTTTTCATTACCATTGTTTTTATTATTGATAATGGTTTCTAATATAAAAAAGTTTCAATACTAATTATCTAAAAAACAAAATCATTACCATTAATTAATGAATAAATTATAAAAAAGCAATATTAAAGCATTCTTGGCCTCATTTTTAATTAACATTTTTGTAAAGATGTTTTTAAAGAAGTTCCACCTTCATTCTCTGCTTTCCTATTATGTGCATTTTTTCATATAAAAACAAACAAAATACAGAGAAAATATACAAAAAGTCTGTAAATTAAATTTTTATGAATAATTTTTAACCCGTTGGAGATTGCGTAGTACAGATTTTCAAAACTAGAGTGATTGCAATAGTATAGCCAGACTAGATTAAATAAAAAGTTGCAGATTTAGAAAAAGCATAACCTGGGATGAAATTGATATTTTATTCGTACTTATTAAAACCTACTACTTGTGTTTAATAAAAACAACGAATTTTTCATCTATTATAATTAGTAATATACGATCAATACATTTCCATTACCATTGGTAAAAACAATTGCAATTAAAAATAAAGCAGTATCATTAAATGGTAGTTATACATCGTTGTGACTATTATAAATAATGCCAATGAAAATTCAATGGTAATAAAAAAATCACAAGTATGGAAGTTTATAATGAAAATTTTTAAAGCAATAACAAAAATTTAATTTTCAGTAAAAGTCAAATTAAAGAATTTTTTCCTATTTTTCCGAAAAACCTTATAATTTTCTAAATATTGATATGCCTATATTAGTGCCATTTGTACATCTAAAATAAAATGGTCAAGGTTTCGCTAAACAAAACTTAAAAACGTTACGTAAAAAATATTAGTATTAAATCGACATAATGTGAAATTTTTAAATTTGGCTTGAGTACCCCAATAGGCTATTAAGTAATCCGCTACTGTATCGATCTAGGGATTGTGAGTTCGATTCCCACTATAGCAACAACAAAATATTATGTAACACTCAAAATATAATGTAAGTTAAAATAACTGAAAATGCAATTTAAAATAAATGAAAACTCAGTTAAAACCCGGTCATTATTCATTTAAATCAAATGAAATGTTTTGTTAATCTTAAATACTCAAAAATTAAGTGATAAAATCCGTAAAAACAAATGTTACTTTTCTTTTATTTTAACAACATAAATATCAACTGAATATTCCGTAAAAGTAAATGATATTTCCGTTGATTTTGGTTTTTAAGTGTAAAAATATAAACTTAAGTGTAAAAAAAAACTGTTCAAATAAACGATTCTTTTGTTGTTTCTGTTTTTTTTTTAACTAAAAAAATTAACTACAATTTCGTAAAAATAAACGATATTTCTTTTATTTTTACTATTTTTTATTTTACATAAAAATAAATTAATACAAATTTCTTAATCTTAAGACTATAATTTTTTAACGAATAAATATATTTTTACCAGCATTCCTCATCAACTAAAGAATCGAAAACCACAATCAAGAGGTTAACTAAAAATAAGAAATTATAAAAAAATATATAACAAATAATAAAAAATTGTTGAATTGTAAACCACTTACCTTTCTCTTGACGTACCAAACCGAATTGTAAGGATTTTTAAGAGGGAATAATAAAGAAGGTATCATTAAAAATATAATGCAGTTTCAAAATATCCTAGCTATCATTGAAAAACAGTTATGTATAAATAACCCTCATAAAAATGTTTTGCAACTAGTAAAGAAGAGTCCGATGTTCTCCCTCCAGGAACGAAAAAATTACATAAGTTATTTTAAGTATATCTTTAAATACTGTAGCCTCTAATACAGGACTTTTGCAAAAGGCATAAGAATGGAATCTAGTCGAAAATTGTTGCACTTGACTTGTCACTGATATTAAAGCGAGTGTTTTTGATGAATCATGTGGATAATAATCAGAAAAACGTCAGATTCAAAATGTTCCAAATTCTGTGACCGACATTATAAAGGAAAATGTTTACGATAATGGCAGAAGAAAAAAAATTCCTGTTAAAGGTATTCTAAGAGAAAAACTAGGGATATTGGTAATATATTTAAAGTGTCATAAACGACAAAAGATGAGACAAAAAACTGCTACAGGGAATACGGTGTCCCTGCTACCAACCATACTTTGGGTTTAAGACTTTGCAATTGACTTAACAATAGCAAATGGCAACTTTGTACTGCTATTACATATTGAAATTGAAAAAAATATTTTTTCGTTCCACCCTAATGTGCATATGTTAGTCTTTAAGTACATATTTGTACCCAAGTAATGATGCAAGAAACAAGAGTTCAAACAGTTGTCAAGAATGATAAAAACATAACTATACGTAGTTTTCCCACCATAAGGATTGCCAAGCCTCAATTAAATTGGCAACCCTACACTTAAAATCACAATTGGACTGGAAGATTAGCTTAATTTTTTTCTATTATTTTTGACTTAGCTATTATCCTATGGTACTTGAATTACTTTCCAGATAATATGGTACTGCGATCGGGTGCACTAAATAATTATTTTACACATTTTTATCTAATTTTTTTAACGAATATTGTTATTTTGATTTTTTTCTAAAACTGTCAAATAGTTCTAACAAACTTACTTAGTTTTATTATTTTCGATACACCCGAATTTTTATCTTAAAATAAATGCAAATAAATACAGGTTAAGGAAAAGGCAAGTAGTTTGGAAGCTGTTATATATGGAGTTCCTCAGGGAAGCGTTTTAGGCCCTCTGTTGTTTTCAATATATATAAATAATTTAAAAAATCTAGACTTAACGGGGAAAATATTTATTTATGCTGATGATATCAGCTTATTTTTTTCACTATAAGCATGAAACTGCATTAAAACTATACATGGAAAGGGACGCTGCCTTAATATCAGAATATGTTCGCTTAAACAAGTTTTTTTTTAACAATAATAAAACAAATCTTATATAATTTAAATCCCACTCTGGTTTCAACAATAATTTTAGAATTTGTGTTGATGGTAAGGAATTTAGAGAAGTTTCTTCTGTTGAATAACTTGGTATTTGTCTTCAAGGAAACCTAAAGTGGGACCAACATATAAAACATCTTCAATTAAAAATCTCTCCAGCCTTTGGCTTATTATATAAATTTAAAAGCAAATTTGACAAAAATACTAAACTTCTAATTTTTCCAGCTTTAGTACAAAGCCATTACAATTATCTTGCCTTGATATATGGTTTTAAAAAAACTACAGAGTTTAAATCGCTTCAGAGGTTACAAAATAAGGCATTAAAAATTGTAGTAAACTTGCCTATTCGATTCCCAACCGTTACTCTGTTTAGGGAAATTTTTCCTACTGTTTTGCCGATTTACGGGCTCTACAAATTACAACTATTGGTTTATGTTTTTAAATGTCTTAATGGTATTGGACATCACACGATACAACTCTTTCAGAATCAAAACACTTTCAACACAAGAAATAATGAAAATTTAAGAATAGCCTTATGTGCATCTGAAACAACAAAGCAACGTGTTCAACACTCTGGTTGTAGGGAGCATAACAACTTACCTCGTAATATTAAACAAATATCAAGACTTTCACAGTTTAAATCTTCAGTAAAAGATTACTTACTTGAGAATGTTGATGAGCTTCTAATATAATTGTTCAAATAAATAAGTTAAAATTTGCATTCAGTATAGATTTTTTTTATTTATTTTCTAATTTTTATTATTACTTTCACAGAAAAAATAATTTTTGAGATTTAAACAATTAATTCGCATAAATAGAAAATTTTTTGTTTGAATGTGGTGCTATAAACAAAATTGTAAACTCAGACAATTAATTTTAAAATTAGTTTATTGAAAATATTCCCCGATTTTTTCAAACAAATAACTGTGATATTTGGTAAAAAAATTTATTGTCTTTAGAAAAAAATTTCAAACAAAACGTTTGTCTGAATCAGACAAAAAAGTTTACTGAAAATTATAAAAAAAAATTTAAAAAATATTGTCTGAACCAGACAAAAAGTTTAACGAAATTTAAAAAAAAATTCAAACAAATAATTTATCTGAAACTAATGAAAAACTTTACTGAAATAACAAACAATTTTCAAACAAATAATTTAGCTAAATCAAAAACAATTTTCGCTAATTGTGTTTAATAGTAACAGTTTTGTGACTAATTTAAATAACTACTGGGTAAAATGTGACCATATTAAAAAAAAGGCCAAAACGAATCACTTTACAGGATGGCAATGGCGAATTCATTCAATTTCGCTGTTTCTTAAAATATCAAATTCTATATATTAAAAATGTTATCTATATATGGAATTTGACATCTTGAGCAACAGTGAAAATAATGTATCTCCCTTTTTCTTTTTACTTTGGTCAAATTTTAGCGACTAGTAACTTACAAATATATTCCAGGCACAAAGCGTTTCCTCTTGATCTCAATTGGGGCAAAACCTTGTATTTGATTCATCAAAATTATTGTTATGGGAATTGTTTGCTGGTCAAAAGCATATGTCATACATATTTACATAAAGTTGGCCATTGCCGCCACCTGAAAAACTGTGAATAAAATTCAAAAATTAAAATATATACATACATATGTACATACATATGAATATGTAGCAATATCTTCAATAAATATTTGTATATTTTTACCTTTTCCTCTCAAGCTAATGGCTTTTAAATGTTTTCATATTTGTTTTTTTAACTCTAAATTTGGTTGGCGGAATAATCGTATTCACAAATTGCCAGGGTGTACTCCATTAGCCTCCTTCAGGATCTGTGACGCGACCTATACCTTCGTATAGGAAGTCCCAAATTCAGCTTCGATTAAAATTTGTTAGGTTATAACACGATAATCAAAACGATTGCACATAGTGATTAAAGCAAACACCAATAACGGTGCCGCAGTACAGCTATTCGAGGAAGCCATATTTGTGCTTTAAATATTTTTTTACTAAAATAAATTTCCTTTTTGAATTCTTGAAAAAATCAATATAATTTTTTGTTTTCAATGCACGACAGAAAGTGTTTCCGTTTTTTTGCGAATTAATTAACCGACTTCATATAAGGTGAAGGTTATCAAATCGGCGGAGTTAACTCTTAGAAATCATTTAATTCTGAGCCGACCTTTATTTATTTTTATTTGAAAGGTAATGCTTATAGATTAGTTCCATTCAAAAAAGTTCATAATTTTTAAAATTAAAGGTTCTGCATCGGGAAAATCATGTATGATTTTTATGTGTCTTTTGAAGCCTAAAGGGCGCCAATTTCATATTTTAACAAACTAATAACAAAATTACCTTACAGATTAGTGTATTAGTTGATGTAACTTGGAAATTAGGTCTAATTTCAGATAGTCCGTTATAATAGTAAGTATAAATATATCAAATTAGAAATTAAACAGTGTCCCGATAGGTGATGTTATTTTATGTATATGACCTTATCTTTTGAACCGTTATAGACACACACTTGATATTTACACAGGCTTCGTGTTGCCATATCCGCAATATTAAATAAAACTTAAAATAGTGTTCTCACGGATGACTTAATTTGACGTATACCTGCTTATCTTTTAATATACAGATAGGCACCTTAAAATTATATAGTATTTGTATTGCTGTGTATGCTATAATAGCAATCATTGTAATTAAATGTTTTGGGAATTCAACTATTATTTTAATAATATAATGCTAATAATCTATACTATTTTATAATAAACCAATTTATTATTTAAAAATATAAGCAAGCAAAGTTTTACCCACATTTTAAGAATAGAGAAAATTATTTATAAAAATAATGATAACTCTTTAAGAAGTCCAACACAAGAACACCTGTTCGAAAACTTCAAAATGGTTTTTAGTTTCAATCTTAATAAATTTGTTTATTTGGCTGTTCAAAATAACACTGTTATTCCTACGACACTAGTGCTACGTTTTGTATAAAACCGATTTAAATAACAGTGCGAAAATATGTTTCTGTCTATATGTATATACCAAACTTAAATTTTATTAAGAAAAAAATCTATGTACTTTTTTGCTTTTTAATTTCATAAGGTTGTATAAAAGTTTTCCTAATAAAATATAATTAGAGGCTATTCAAAATTTTAAAGTTTTTTAAATTTTATTTTTACATTAGAACAACATTTACATATTAATAAATTTAGTTTGATAAATTATTTTTATTACGGCAACACTGTTAGCAGCAAATTAAAAATCAAACAAAAGTATTATTCGATTCAAACAAAAAAATTTCTGAAAATCATTAAACATTTAAAAAATCCATTTGTTTGGAAATATTTTGGTAATAATTTTTCTGTGTTGTTATAAATTTTTATTCTTTGTTAAATTTTGCCAACAATCCTCTTTAATGCCAATCTGGCGCTGAGGCGACACATGTATAATTGTTTATAATATTTTGTAATAAAAATATATTATAATAAAAAAAAACTCTAACGGAAAATCAGTATTTATATTCAGTTTTTTTAGAAATGATTGTTGAAATCAGAAGAAAAATAAAATGCTTTGAATTTTAAATGTTTATTCAGTTAAAAATAACTGTACGGAATACTTAAAAAAAAACTATAATCAGTTACTGTAAAAATATTCTGAGTATGTTCAGCTACTTTGTAGAAAATCTTAAGGCAAATATTTTTGTAGAACATAACTCCCTCTAACTCAGCCGCATAAGGACACTTTGTGGCTTTATTCAAACAAATTGTAAAAACACCCCGTAAAAGGGGAAGTGCGGGGCTAAAATGTTGGGCATAAATTAATTTTAAAATATAAAAAAAATTTACTGTATATGTATCTCAGAATTCACCAGAACCCAAAACTTCACACAAACACCAAAAAGCAATAAAATTAGACTGACCATTAAGAAACTAAAGTTTAATTTTTAATTTTGGTGTTAATCACCCAATGTGCAGAACCCCACAATCAGAGATGTGCGTAACAACATGATTATTTCCTTATAGGTTAATGTGCTAGTAACTATGAGTGTGCATTAATATATGCAATAGTAGTTGCTGTGCTGTGTAAATATGTTCATACGTTTTTATGACATACGAGTATTTGCACTGGAATGAATTTTTGTCGTGTATAAGAAATCTTTATTCTTGCAAGCACTCACGAACAAATTGTTTTTTATGTCTTCAGGTGAAACTATACAAAATGTTAATTTAATTATTACATTTTATTTAAGATGCCACAGTTATAAAATAAATCTTATAACATAAGTGCTTTATATCTTCACCTTTAAACGTAGATAGATACTTATATAGAAGGTGTAATAGAATACGTGTGTTTTTAAAACTTGGACCGTGAGGAAAGAAATGGGGAAAAACAGGTATTTTTATACCACTGAAGCTTTTTTAATAAGTTTTGAATTTATCTAGAACGTCCAAATGGATATGTCCGCTTTAAAAAACCTAGGAACTAGAAGGAAGAATATGGTTAGAATCCGGTGTTTTTATACTGGTTCATAGTTATAATTATACCGGTTTAGCTGCATACAATAATGGTTTAGCCTTATAAAATTAACGGCCACGTTTCTATGAATAATTGCAATCATCTAAGAACGGAATCAATTCAACGTGACTCTAGTATTAATTAACATAAAAAAGTTAGCTTAAAAAAAGCGGTCAATGTGACTCTATTATATATTTATGATTGGAGTATTCCTATTTCTAATAAATTAAAAATATTTAATTAATCTCCTCATTCAATCCTACGTTATGAAGCGATATATATATACATACATATAGATAAGTAGATAAGTAGAGAAATACTTAGGATTTTTTGTAAAGCAAATAATTTTTAAATGAATTAATAATTATTCAGGCTTGAGTTCTTTATTATAAAGAGACGAAGAAAACTTAGGCCCCAGCAGAATGTAATGCATTAAACCTGAATAATTATTAATTTATTTAAAAAATAGTTCAAATAAAATTACCCCATGGTAGTATATTTTATAATTATTGTATGCTTCAGGCATGCCAACAGGTAACCGAGCCCACACATCGATATTTTCTGACTACATAAATATTTAAGCATTCACTTAAGTCCCGAATTAGCATTACGATATTTACAAGACCACGTATTAAATTTAGAAAAATGGTTGAAGAAATGGAGAAGAAAGGTGAATGAACAAAAATGTTTCCATATAACTTTCACACTACGTAGAACATCGCCCCCTATTCGCATAAATAATCAAATGAAACATCAGCTTTTAGGTGTAAAATATATAAACGGCGCCTTACTTGGAAACGCCGCATAGAATCAAAGTTAAACCAAATGAATTTAAAAGCCGTCAAACTAAGCTGGCTTAATCCAAACTTTTAATGTACAAGTAAATATGAAATCGATTTGGTGTTATGGCATTCAATTATGGGCGCCAAAATAAGATTCTGCGTAGGATTAAAGCTGTCCACCACAACACTAAATTATATGATTTATTTAGACGGGTTTACCCACTTTATTTTATTATGCGCTGTATAATGGGTAAGCAGTTGGAACAGATATAGTGCTCCAAATATAAGTTGATATATAATAAGTTGTCATTGATCTACTTGTGTAAAAAAGGGTACTTTCCATGACATATCTGGGTTTCAAACTATAACTAACTATATATTATTGTTTTTAAAGCTGTAGAAGGACTTCTTAGTGTAAGGGTATTACAAAAGGAATTTGCACTGTTTGAAAATACTTTTCACAATCGAGGATTTTTGTTTTGGGTAGTAAAGAGCTAACTTCTATATAGGTCTAACCTTAAAAATATCTACAAACAATGTACTTACACATCTGGGTTATCTCTTTCAGAAGTTATGTCATCTTAAATTCTTTATTTCTCAAATAGCACTTTATCATAAATTTTCAGTATTAACCCTCCGATGTTCATATGGGTCTGGCCAGACCAATTCGATCTTTAAATGAGTGTAGCTCTTTTTTAAAAAATAGCTGAGGCTCCTTAGTCGTTGACTTCCTATAACATATTGTGCTAAACACAGTGAAGTAGTAAAAATAAAATTTTTAGAATATTTGTTGTAAAAAAAAATATTTTAAACTACTTTCGTTAATCAAATAAATAAAGAAAATCATTTCTAAAACTTTATTTCTAACATTATTTCTATGGGTCTGGCCAGACCCTTATGATGCACTTATTGTATCATAAGGCACTGAACATCGGAGGGTTAAAGATAAATAACAATTGAAAAATGAAGCGCGAAAATACATCATAAGGGTCTGGCCAGACCAATAAAAATACAGTTTTAGAAATAATTTTATTTATTTGTTTAAGCGTTTTAATATAGATAACAAAGAGCAATTGGGTTTGCAACTATGTAATTGCATGGATTGTTCATTGAGACATATAGGACGACTACATTTGATGCTGGAATCAACTCGTAATAGATGATGAATGAGGCTAAACAAGCGATATCAAGCATGTTGTAGAATATTGCCAGTGGCCAAAGATTTGTCGAGCGTATGCATAAATAGCCAGTCAACATCTGATACATTGCATCTAAGTCCGCTTTCAATTTATTGTAGTGCAAAATTTAATCTAGCTTGAATAATTTCAATATATCGGTGTTTTGCCGGTTTACTAACATGATTACTAACGTTTTTGGCATTGCCATATAGAAGCACAGACCGATTTATTATTGCAGTAGCAAAATATAATACTTGATTCGATTCAAAGACATAGTGGCTTTATAAATTGGCATATAAATTGGCCACAATTATGTTGCTGGCTGAGAAATCGAGTGGAATACACCAGCAATTAGCAGCATCCCAAAAAGCATACATTTCATCTTCCTTAGTCATTACCCAAGATCACTGTTTTTTGTTAAAATACATTTTATTCCATTGACGAACCGCTTGAACGGCTTTGAACAATAATGACTTGAAAATAGCTCGATGACTCGATGATGTTCCTCATTATTGCCTTTTACGAATAAAAGTTGCAACATTATGATAGCGAGGCCTTCCAGTTGGTGGAGGATTTGAATTCTACATCTTGCCGTCTTTCGACCGGTACATAAGGTCCTGAGTGATAGATGTGCTAGATGGTGGAATTGTGATTAGAGCTTGAAGGGCAATGGCTTATCTATATAAATCCTCAACGTAATCTTGATTGTCATCCAGAACAGTCTCTTACTCGATTTCTAATGCTTCATCAAAATCATCATCATCCACGTTCTTTCATCTCACTTTTTCTGCACTTAGTTTACGAAGCAAACGGGACATCATATCATCTTCATCCATAGCCACTTGTTCAATTTTATTAAAAAAGTACTTCCCACTAAATAATTAAAAATACTTATTGACCTTGTTTGCCTTCTTTGCTCTGCCGCTGCCTCCGTCAGCAGTTTTATTATATACATCAAAAGGTCAAACAATTAACATGCTAAGTTCATATGGGTCTAGACAGACCCATGTGATCTTGATTAACGACAGTAGTTAAAAATAATTTTTTTTACTACAAATATACATAAAATTGGAATTTTACTTCACTATGATTTGCACACTATGTTTTATGAAGTCATGGACAAGGAAACTCAGCTTTTTTTTAAAAAAAAAGAGCTACACTCATTTAAAGATCGAATAGTACTGGCTAGGCCCCTCTGAACATCGGGGGATTAAACTGGCAGTAATTACTTGTAAGAAAATATTTAAGCTGTAGGAGATCACAAACCTTCATTATTAATGATTTTTTTGAATTTTCTATGTCAAAATTAAAAATATGTTTATGTGTTTATATACATTATCATCGTTTTTTTCAAGTTCACACATAATGATTATAAACAAATTTTATGACTTAAGAATGACTTGACAGCATCTTAAATTTTAGACACTATTTAATGAACTCTGCTATTATAGAATGTTGATTAAAATCTATGTTACAATATCCTGAATAATTATACAGAGACGGATTCGGGTTTTTATAGCTATTTTCTCTTGAAAATTAGATATTTTCCCGGGAAAAAGGAACCTATATATAAACCGAGATAAGAAGATACCTCCACAAAAAATTGTATTAAAATTCATCCAGTGTTTTTTACGTGAAGAGAACACATACAGGCAGTAAGAAAAAATTCCAAAAATTTGTGTTTTGCATCATCAAGAAAAGTTTTTAAATAATATTTTATATACTGACACGGTCCACCGCGGAACGTGACGATTAGCTTATTTTACAGTGTGCAATGTAATATTTTACTTGGTATATTGCACTGAAGTCGTGGTAGGTGTGGTCACTGGCCATTATGCCACTAGAGCAAGTACCAGCAGATGGGTCACCGGTACATCGGACTTTTGTAGGATGTACTTGGACGAAGTGGAGTTGGAAACTGTAGAGCATATTATGTGCCACTGCCCGGTATTACAACGACACAGGCTTAAATGGTTAGATAATGATTTTTCGATGGGCTCTTTTACATTGCGCGGTGTAAAATTGATGATGTCGTGGTCTTCATCAAGGAAATCGGGTGGGTTAGTGATAAGTAGCAGGACACATATAGGTTTCTATTTTTTCTTTTACTTTCTTAGTTTTAGGTAGCTAAAGAGAATCACAATTTACCCTCTGCTTCTCCGAGTGGATGTGCCATTTAACCTAACCTAACCTTGTACTGAAAGTGTCATGCCTATTTCCAATATAATTTTTTTTTTTTTATTTAATTTTTCAAGTATTACCAGCAGTGTCAATTATTCTTTGTTGACAATTATGTACAGTTAAACAATTTTTATCTTATGTGATAAAAATCATTGATTGTGATGCTAAGGATCTTAACGCTCCAAAAATTTTCTATCAACAAATTGTAATATTATTAATTTTCTCGTTCCTCCGATTTCCCTTGACTTTTCTATCCTGTGTGATTTTCGTAATTAATTTTAAGACAAAAAGATAGTTCACACATTCTGGAAGATTATCTTACAATGTATTTTGAATTAAGCTTAAGCAGTTTCAATAGTTTTTGGCCATTTTCATAAAAAAAAATTTGCTTCAAAAAATTTGTATGATAATTTTTTTAAATATAATTATTTTTATTTGAATTTAATTCACAGTAGAAATATTTTATTTTGATGCCTGCGTGCAGACGCCATAAAACAAAAACCAAATGAATGTACTGCAAAGGAATTGTTTCGAATCAGAAAGTTTTTTTTGTATTATGGATTTAAGTTTTAACTTTAAACTTCTTAATTGTAGATTATGCTGTATTCACTTTTATCTCTATTAACGCACGCAAATTATTATTCAAATATAAAATTATTGCAAAAAAAAACAAATATTAATTTCAGTTATCATAGATAATGAACATTAAACACATCAATAATTATTAAAAAAATAATTAACACTTTGTTGTTGCAAAGATAATATTATAAATCAACTGAAATATTTTAATAATTTTAATTAGTTGTATGATTCCATACAAATATTTTTACATCCATATATTATATGGATGTAAGTTTTAAACGTGATTAAAAAATAATCTATTTATTTCTGTAATTACTGATAAAGCAATCGCGCGGTGGTATGTGAAACATAATGTTGTTGATTATTTTAGTAACTTTTTTATTAAAAAAGGGACCCATTTAGTAGTGGTCTGCTTCGTTATTCCCCCTACATTAATAAGCTTACTTATTTAATACATATAATTGTGAAAAATTCATATAATGGTAATAAATTCGAAGAAAATTTTTAACGTTTAAATTGAGGTATTAAAACTTTTCTAGAGATAACAAACTTATTTTAATACTGCCTTTATAGAGATAGATGCCGACAAATGTATGTATCGATTGTCTATGAAGAAGCTTTTGTTACTTTTTTACCAATGACCTTATATTACGAAAATCTGTACTTCCGACGTTAATTCTTCGGTTGTTTATAAAATGATGATGTCTGGTTCTATCTGCAATCTAGGAATTCAGTAGTGAATTCCTAATTGAAAATAAACATCTTGTTAATTGATTTACTTTTAATATATACATATACATATTGAGAAAAGAGGCCTTTCGCATATAATTAATTTATATAAAACTAGCTGTGCTCTCACACGTTGTGTGCCTTCTGACAATATTTTGTTCAATTTTTCTTTGAAAGTAATCCACTTCAAATTTTACGACTCTAAAGGCGCCTATATACGTCGTTCTTGTTTTGTCAGTTTTAACTGCACGGTTAAAACTGTACGGGCAAACACGAACAGCGACTATATACACACGCTACACGTTCTTTACTTCAGTTCAAAACGTATTTATTTTACTTGGTGGCATCATGACGGCAACAATAACAACAAAGGTGCAACTCAAATGGTAAACTGTTTCAATTTGTTTCCATAAATAAAACAAAAAAATACAAATTTGACAAAAAAAAAACTCACAAAAACTGTCCTTTTTAACTGTGGAATCACATACACGAGCAATTTTGAACGAACACGTGTCAAAACCGACGATTAAAATCAAGAAGCAACAGATATTTTTTAAATGTGCAAGAACGACGGCCACAAACCGACAGTTTTAACCGTACGTTATGGGTGCCTTTACGTATTTAATTTATATAAAGGTACACATCCTTGGATAAAATTCTAAAAATAAAATCCTAAAATTCTAAAAATTATTGTGAAACACTGTAAAAGACAGACAGTCATCTGTTGCGCAACATTGTTTATGTCTGCTGTCAAAAATAAAAGATCCCTTAAAGTATACAGTACCTACAAATAAAATAAAAGAAATCGGCGTACTTTCACTGCTTTTTCTCCACTTTCTCTCGGAAATATAATAATTTTGGAAAACAAAAGTATTCTAAATTGGAATCAGGATACTACGGTACGTCCTCGAAAAATTTTGTTAAAATCCATCCAGTAGTTTTTACGTGATGCGAACATAAAAGAAAGAAAGCCAGACAGGAAATGAGTAACTGTTTTATTATATGACCTGTTCATAAGCCTAATACTGCATGTGATTTGGTATGAAAACACACTACTCCAAACTCTTAGTTAACAATTATCCTTATTTTTGGTGTCCTACCAAGTTGAGACGCAATATTTTCTATTCTACAACAGTAAATATTTTTAAAATTTAAATTGATTAGTAAATCTATTTTGTTTAAATATGCAAAAGTTTTCCTTTTTAATAGTAATAACAAAGTCGTTAACTATATGTATTTCTCACTTCTTGTCCCTTATTTTGATGGATATTTTTAAACTTGTGTAATTCAATTAGCTGCAGTGAAAAGAGCCAAATGTTCTCACGAAAAGACAAAAAGTTTGTAATTTGTCCATAACAATAAAAGAAAAGTTAATTAAAAAGATAAATAAGAAAAATTAATTGCATTTAGTCAGTGTCCCTTTACAAAAGAGAACAATTTCATCTTAATAAAAATTAGATAATTGCCTAAGGTAAACCCTGTTTAACAATTTGTATATTAGTATAGCTACTTTGTTAATACAACTAAATATCCATTTTGTTAAAGATAAATATTGTAACAAAATACATGAATTCTAAAACAAGAAATGAAGATAAAGTATAGCTGTCAGTTTTTAAATTAATTTAAAGAAATAATTTAAATATTAAAATAAAAAATTCTTTTAACTCCAAGAAGTAGTTTGGATAAGAATTCGGCTTGATGGAGTTATTAATTAAAATGTAAATCATAGCTATTCATGTCATATCATAGCTAGTATTAAATATATTTATAAGCAGATACTTTATCATTACGAACTACTTTTATCTTCAGTGTTCCCTCTTGTTTAGAAAGTTTAATCTTTATTTTCACTTGGACATGTTAAAAACCGGCTTATTTCTTTCTGAATATATTTATATTCTTATTTATTCTGTTGGCTAAAAACTTTGTAGTTAAAGGAGTTATAGCAAGTACAAAAGAAGAAAATATGTAGAATTTAGTCACGCAGCTTACATTTTGTTAAACTACTTCCTATGAACGAATGATTTTGCAACTTAGTTAATGTCTGTATATATTCTAGACTAGCTGTGCCCACACACATTGTGTGCGTCCTGACAATATATTTTTCGATTTTGCTTTGAAAGTAATCCAAACCAAATTGCAAGTCTCTTACGTATTAACTTTATATAAAGATACCCATCCCTGTATAAAATTCTAAAATTTATATCAAATTCTAAAATTCTAAAAATTTTTGTAAAGCTCTGTAAAAGGTGTTTTAATAATTTTAATAATAATGTAATTCAACAAAGTGAAAATACCAATTTTCTTCAATTGGTTATTTAGCAGTAAGTAATTCATATTTTTTCATTATTGTAAAACAGAGCCATCTGTTGCGCAACCGTAGTTAAAATATCCCGCTTTCAAAAATATAAGATGTCTAAAAGTATGCAGTACCTTTAAAACGGTAAAAAAATCGAAGTTATTACATGGCTTTTTTCCACTTTCTCTTGGAAATAAGAAAAGTATCCTATATTGGAATCAGGATACTAAGGTACCTTCTCACAAAATTTTGTTAAAATCCATGCAGTAGTTTTTACGTGCTGCGAACGTAGACAAAAAGACAGACAGACAGACAGGAAATGAGTTACTATTTTATTATATGTATGGAATATTAGTAACTGAATACAAATATTGGCAACATTTAGATATAAACATATTTTCTTTCAAAAAGCAAATACCTTACTTACCGACTGGCTGAATATTTAAATGAAATCGTTCTGTTAAGAAAAACATGTATATTACATTCAACATCAAACTTAAATTTATATTTTGTATTATTCATACGAAAAAGTAAAATGTAAAAGGAACTACAAACGAAGAAAAATGAATAAAATTTTTTGCATAATAACACATTTGTAAAACATGAGTAGTTTCTTCCAATCCACTACACTTTATCGCAAACTAGCAAGCGATTAAAATGTAAATGGCACCAGTAATAAAATGAAACATTTTATTATTTTTTATTCGCTGCTGGCTTTAAAAAGATTCTATGTTTTATAGACAATTTTAGAAATGCTTAGTATATTTGTTCCAACAAAATTTTATCCGACAACTAAGGAAAATATTTTTAATCACAAATTGGAATTTATCTAAAAATCTAAAATACTAAGCTACAATTTTGTTATTCCTTTGATTGTACCAGTGTTGGTTAAAATATTTTTTTTTTAGTTTTAAAATAATAATTGTAAACAAAAATAATATATTAAGAGAAAGAAAAACACCAAACAAGACGGAAGCTTTAGGTGAGAGTACACTTCATTCCCACCAACTAACGATAGATGATTGAATACAATTTTCTCGCATGCCTTTGTCTGAGTTTGATTGGGTAAATATGTATGTAGATGATGTTTACAACTAAACATTACCTAAAGTAGATAGATGCGAAGAATACTGAAAATAGATGTAGCGATCAAGAAAATTCATTGCATTCTGCTAGATTATACTTTATATTTTTCCGATTTTCTTTAAAAATTCATCACCAGAGAATAAAACAAACTTAAGCATCATTTCATAACTTTATTTGTACAAAAATCAAAAATAACTCTGATGCTTAACGCCTTATTTCTGCCTTATTCCTCTCGTGCAATGCGTTGTACCGAAACATGTAAATTTGGTTATGGGAAGGAGAAAAGAGGTAGAAATGTTTGTCGACATTGGACTAACACTTTCATTGAAAGCTTCTTTTGTGGCCCGAATGTGTTTAAAAATGTGTTGGAGATCGCCCTATCAAGAATATAAAGAGCTTGTAGTTCCAAAATACCTGTAGCTATTATTAGCATGCATACAACATTAAGTCTTACAAGCATGACCCATACAGATATTATTACGACATCATGATTAAGTGTGTCATTCTTTCATGTTTGTTAGCACAAATATCCAAATACATATGTGACCCGGCCTATGAAAAGGTGGCTTATGACTAAAAAAAATTTCGATAGTTTTTGAGAAGCTCTTTCACGTGGTGAAAACTAGAAAGTCCTAACTTGCTTAGAAACTTAGAAGTGCACTAAAATTGTAGAGAAAGTAGAGCACAAATGAAAGAAAAACAGAATTTTATTGAAAATCCAGAATCAAGATAATAAATGGAATTGAATAATTTAAAAACAGGATTGAACACTGCAAAAACGATTTTACCAAAAAAAGCTGTTTTGCACAAAAAATATTTATTTAGCAGTATTAAGTAGTTTTCTTCGTCGCTATCCTTGTTGAAACTTTTGAAGTTGGTCGTTTTTTCGAATCTCCTTCTGGAGATGAAGCTTTACGTTTTCTTGATTTTTTTATTGCACTTGAAGTCGCAGGTTTCTTCAGTTCTTTCTTTTTTGGATTTTGATTTGAAGATGAAGCTACAGACTTCTTCGGTTTAGCTTTTGACGATATAGCCTTTGGTCCCTTCGATGCCACTTTGGTGCCTGGTGAAGCATCCTCAGATTTTTTTTATGGCATTTCTTTCGATGACAATGGAGCCAAAATATCCCCATTCGTTGGGTCTGAAACCAAGGTTCTGAAATTCTGATAAATGTACCACTGATGCTGCAGAGATAAACCGACTGGTTGAATAATTTCGGGCATGGTGTCATCAACTGGGATTAATGACAGTTGAAATGATTCAACATCTTCACTGTCAGCACGTCACGTCAGGTTTCTGGAATATTTTTATAAAGCAGATGTTAAGCAATTAAAAAAGTCCAAAATTGAAAATATTCAAATATTAGAACAGAAGTTATGGTAAGTCAAAGTCGATTTGGGAATAAAATCCCCAAAAACCTGACAACCCTGGGTCAGAAACTGGTTTGTGCTTTGCATTGAAAAAACATCGCTCTTTATATACATACACGAACTTATCTCATTTATGCTCTTTTGCATTTTTTTGTTGCCTTTTGGGCATGACTGTTCATAATGCAAAAAAAAAACTACTAAGAAACTGACGAAATGCATTGTTTATGTTTAACAGCTAATTTTTCGAAATTTTGTTTTTGAGTTATAAGCCACCTTTTCATACCGGGTCACATATGTATATAAAATAAATATGAATGGCAAATGCTGCTGTCATATTCAAGTTTGTATATACATACATACATATATACATAGATTCCTTAGTTGTTTTCAACAGTTTAAAAAATATAAATTTAAAACAAAAAAACATGGAATTGTACCGATTATTTTATCCTCCATTTATTATATTTAAATCGGACATCAATAATTGCAAGTGTATTGCCAAATTATTTTTTTGAAAAACATATTATTGGTCAATTTTATTACCTCTATTATGTGCTTCTCAAGATGTTGTATCGTCTAAAGGTAGCTCAACTTATTGCAACTTATAACTTTAGTTAATCGTAGTTTTTTAACAAAATCAAACGGAAGTGACTTACTAAAAGTAAGGCGTCTGCTAAGGTTAACAAACTCCTAATGAAAAAGTTATACTAAATAAGAATTGTTTGTTGTTCAAAACCACTTGAATTGAATTAATTTGTGTCTGTCTGATAGGAGACAAACAAAACGAGAACAAAATTAAACTCAAAACTTTTTATAGCAGTACTTCGAAAAAGAATTACTAAATTTGTTTTTGTATAATTTTTTGTTGTTGCAAAAAATGTATTAAAAATAGGGCACAACGTTACAACATTAGAAAGGCATAAGAAGTGAAATAACTATAGTATATGAGTTACATATACAGTATATCAAGAAAATGTTTCGACATAATGAAAAATGTTTTGTTTTTGGATTTTATTATAGAGTCTTTTTAATGTTTAAATTATTTTTTTTATTAATTACATTTTATCTATATATTAATAACAAACAACAACAAAAAATAGAAAAAGCCACAGTTATCATTAAGAAAAGGAAGGAAAACAAAAGAAATGACAAAATTGAGTTGTCAAGAAATTGTTTTTTAAATTTTTTTTCTTGTTGTTATTTTTTAATTTTATATTACTGTTAATTTTTATTAGTCAACCATAATTGTTTTTTCGAAATACCAGTGACCAATGATATGTTTTATTGAAATTTTTGTTTAGATTTCCGAAAAAAACGTGTTAAAAACGGCAAATTAACAATTTAAAATGCCTGGTAAAATAACATCGACTGTAGTGTGACAATCGCCCACGAAATGGTACGGCAAGTCTTTAAATAGAACAGATATTCATCAGAAGTAGCTTGAAAGAAACCATTGCTTACAATACAACAGAAAGAAAGGAGATTGTTCCTTGCTGTAACGCTTATTTCCAAACCTGTCGACAACTTGAATGTCGTTATATTTTACGAAGGGATCAAAATGTTGCATTTCTATAACAATGGGTCCAATAGAGTATGGGGAAAATTGCTAAAATCGTTAACATAATTCCAGTAGTAAATTTTTGAAAACTTTCTGTAAAGGCGCCCATACACGTCGTTCTTTTTAAAAACTGTCGGTTTGTGAACAAAAACCGTCCTTCTTGCACGTATAAAAAAATATCTGTTGCTTCCTGATTTTAATCGTCGGTTTTAAAACGTTTTCCTTCAAAACTGCTCGTGTGTGTGATTACTCAGTTAAAATGGACGATTTATGTGAGTTTTACTGTCAAATTTGTATTTTTTGTTTTATTTATGGAAACAAATTGAAATAGTTTACCATTTGAGTTGCACCTTTATTGTTATTGTTGCCGTCATGATGCCACCAAGTAAAATAAATACGTCTTGAACTGAAGTGAAGAACGTGTAGCGTGTGGATATAGTGCAGTTAAAACTGACAAAAAAAAAGGACGTGTATGGGCGCCTTAATAGCTTGTAGGTCCATATCTAGTTAGGGAGTTGGAGTTGTTTGTTTTATTGTGAACACAATGGTCGAGAATCAGTACCTGAATATATGAAATGGCCATGTAAACATTTTAATTATTTTTTAAATGTTCATAAAAAATTTATTAAAAAACTTTACTATACACATTTTATGCAATGGGTTTTATTTATTTAATTTAATTAAATTAAATCAATGAATTTACAGACTATTTAATACAATGAAAACATAAATTAATTTTTAGTTAGTTACACACAATAAAATATTACGTTTTATGACATTGCTGTTAGCAGGAATGTCAATATGACAATAAAGTTTATTGAACTCCTACAACATCTTTAAAAGGGATCAAAGGGATGTTTTTTTTTCGGAAGAATGTGTTTTCACTTTTAAAATTAAAGATGCACCAAGAATAAAAATAATCTAAATCTTTTTGAAGAAATCTAGGTTCTGAATTACTCTTGAAATAAAAAAAAAAGATTCAAACACCATCAGCATACATTACAATATAGAAAAATTAAATTATTTTTGGTAAATGATTTATTAATAACAAAAAGATCAGTGGACCATGCAGGACACGAAATGTTACAGCAATAGACTTATAAATAAAATATTGGATATGGTCACAATAAACATACTCTGTTCTCTGTAACAATATATGGTTGCGACTTATAGTTGTTTTAGTCATTATTGTGGTCACGATAATAAAGTTGTTGTTACTATTTTATAATTAAATGGTTACTACACTAAAAAATGCAACATGGTTGGTTTGAACTATACAACTTTTAAAACATAACCAAAGTTTTATTAGTATTTCAAAATAATATTGTATTTATAACCATAATATATTATTAGTAAAGAAATTATGAAAAGTTTCATCGTGTATAACCACAGAATGATAAAAACAAACAAATAATGTTTTTTTGAAGTTTTGTGTTTAGATTTCTAAAATTATTAGAATCTAATTTTACGATTTTCTTCCAAAAATATTATTTGAGAATTAAGTAGTTTCCCAATTGCTTGTGTTCACGCCTAAACAATGATGATTTTCCATCCCTGTGTGGCAAAAGCTAGTGGAAATGTTTGAAAATTTATTAACTTTCGATTTCTTTTTGTCATATCGTTGGCATCCGTTTTAAATTTAATTGCTTTAATATCGTTGTTGATCGCGCCATTAAAAGTTTGTAATTCGCTGAAGTTTAGTTTAAAATATCTTTTTGAAATTATTTAGAAATTAATAAACTAAAGGAAAGCTAATTTGTAACTTCGCCTTTTTTGTATTGGAAAAAATTTAACTTTTTGTGTTTATTTTTTTATTGCGTGTGCTTTGTGCTTGTGGTTCCTTTTTGGTGAAGACAGCCGTTTAAAAGCCATCATCATCATCCTAACATTTTTAGCGTGTTTTAGTATATATAAGCAAATAAGGTATGTTCTTATAATAATACATCTCACTATATTTATTTAATTTATTTCATAATAAAATTTTATATTTTACAATATTATTTTAAAGTTAGACAATAATATGGTTCTAACATAACAATATTATTATGATGTTAATATGTTAATTAGATTATGGTTACCTCAACCATATTTTTGTTTTTGAACAAATTCCCTATTTGCAATTTTGCTTTTCCAGTAGTTTATTAAATATAAAACCAGGATTTAACTAAATCCTTACGGAATCTATATTGAGAACGAGGTAAACGAAATGTTACGTGATAACAAAAATGATTAATAATAAGTTGTTCCAAAAGTTTTGGTATTGAGCTTAATTTGATAATACCCCTGTAAGTAGTGATGTCAGATTTGTTTCCAGATTTAAATTACGCTATAACATACAAATTTTTCTATTTTTATTGGGAAGTATCCATACTTAATATACCTTTTTAAATTTAATTCACAAACGAAATAATTTGTTTTAATTATTTATTATTAAAAATCTGTTATTTTGACATCGTTTCTAATTGAGTTGTAAAATCTGCCTTTTTAATGTTTCTACTAATTGTATAAGAAGAGAGATGTGCAATACAACTTTAAGTTATAATTATAAATTCACAGTAGGTTATTTTTGTTTTGTTTAAGCTGCGATACTTTGTTTTTAATTTCATTGATTTAACTCTCCCATTTTGTCATGGCACTTTCATCTTAGTACTTAGAGAAATGGCCATCGAAACTTGCTTACCCGTAATAACCAATTTCAGTGCATTTATATTTTGGATTAATAGCACGCTATTAAATTAATAATTATTTTTGTTTTTAAATTTTTCTTAAATCTTATAAGTTTAAATTTATGATTTATTCCCCTTCTGTTCTTTTAACTCACGTAAATTTTTAATTTAACAAATATAAAATATTTGTAAAAAAAAAACGTAAATGAATTTCTCTACATAATAGCTTCATGGATAATGAAGAGTACGAGTAAGCACATCATTAATGAATAAAAAATAATTAACACCTTGTTAAATTGTAAAATATAATAAATTAAAATGTAGTTAATTTGAACATTTTACCCGCTTTAAGTATAGTAATGTAAATTTATGTATCAGGGTTGGTAAAGTTGGCAATTGTACTTTTTTTGGTACAATTTAAATTTGAATGACCAATGACTAATTTTGTACAATTTAAAAGTTTCGCTAGCTTTACGTTAAGTGTCTATTGTTGTTATTTTGATTTTTGGAACTGTAAAAAGCTTTATTTTTACCGTGTTTTACCTCATTTGTTATTACACAAATACTCAACTTTTAAGCGAAAATTCCAGCATAACGGTTTCTTTGTATTATCTGTGACGAAAATAGGACAACTATTTTAGACCTAGATTTGAATCGTTAAGACAGAAAATGAAAGAAATTGAAATATTGATGGACTTAACGAAAATAGCGAGTAAAACATTTAAATATATTTTTCCCCAAAAAATCCCCCTGTCTGGGTTCCCTACTAGAACCACAATTACAATTAAAAAAAAATATTTAATTTATCCAGTTTTTCTGTTGATAGTTTAGAGAGGGTATGAAAGGACGATATACCGGGAAACCTTGGCAGATGAAAGGTTTTTTCCTTAATCTCATTACTATGACAACTTCTGCTTTAAAGTCCCAGTACAATAAACAATAATTACAGCACCAATGTCCTTCAATTAATTTTATTAGAATCTCAGACGACATTTAACATTTGCATGCATAGATTGGGATTTCACTCTTCTCTTCTATTTAAAATTTAAATTCACAGAAAAAAAATGTATATAGTAGAATTTCTGTTCGAAAAGTTCAATTGATTGGTACAATTTGAAAATTTAATTTACCATCCCTGATGTGTATATCATAAATCTGTTAGATTTGGTGTTTCGTTGTATAATTTTATTCATTTACATTAGCATATAATTTTATGCGTATGTATGAATATACATTTTAAACATCATTAAAGGAAGGTTTAGTGAAGATTTAATTTATGAATATATTAAATTTTATTTTATTTTATTATTACTGTAAATGTAATCTAATTTTTACACATGAAATATATTCTTTTCTTTTCTTTTCTCTTTTCTTTTATCTTTTCTTTTCTCTTTTATTTTCTCTTTTCTTTTATCTTTTCTTTTTTTTTTCTTTTCTCTTTTTAGTTTAGTTTTAATAGAATAGGTGAAAATTTCAGAGAGTAGTATGGATGTAATATGAGATGAGATAGCATTTTAATTATTATTACAGCGCACTTTGGGACATGTTTTGAAAATGCGGCCAAGAGTTTTAAAAAATTATTTTTATGCCACCGATTTTAAAACTGTTTATACACAGACCACTTGCTAAATGGGTCCCTTTTCGACCCCCTTCCGTCCTCAACGATTATAGTAAACTGACTTGTAATATACGGCAACTTTACTTTTATTCAGTCACGTGCTACAACCAGCCCTTAATCTAGAATTTAGAGATATATGATTGCCAACTGGTAACTGCCAGCCTTCTTTCTCATCATGGAGTTTCTAGTAATTGCTAGCATTTGTCCAAGGTTAGCTCCCCCATGGCATCCACATTTTACAGGCTTCTGCCCGTGGGCCTTAGTCTTAAGGTTGTTGATCGACTGCTTAATTTTCAACTAACACATACATATAACTGTATTAACCGAGTCACATATGTTAAGTTTTAAAACACATTCCAACAGTAGACTAGAGTACACGCTCACTTTAATTTAAATGGCTAAACACACTCATAAAACGCCTTCCGCGTTCATGCGTTCATTTTTTTCATCGACATTTGTGCTCTCCACGAAGCTCTTGTGCAAGATGTTTGCCTAAAGCTATGCCAAATGGCATCGGTCTTAAAACGCAAAGCTGACATTGCAGCCGTTGACCTAATGAATAAGTCCAAAGGCATCAATCCTAACATTGCTTCAATTGCCTTTGTTGGAGCAGTACGCATTGCGCCACATATACCCATGTAAACAATGCATTGAACACCATCCAACTTACTCTTAATTGTAATCTGAGAGGCTTTTGGCCACCAAACCAAAGATGCTAAAGTTATTATGGGTCGCACCATCATATTGTAAATCCAGCAGCCTTTGGCGAGATTTCCCACTTTCGGCCTAAAACTCATTTACAGTGATGCAAGATCCTTTTGGCTTTCCATATCTTCATTTCAATTTATTCGTTTAATGTAAGTTCCTTATCCAGAGTAAAGCCTAGATAAATCCCCTTCCTTGACAAACTGATTTCCGATCCGAAAAGCATTAAGGATCCAACCTCTATACCCTGCCTTCTTCGAGTAAAGAGCATAGCGTCTGATTTATGGTTAGCCTCTGTTCATCGCGCCATGGATCGGTTATTATGAGAGCGTGTTTAATGCATCATTGTATGGTATCCATGAAGTTTCCACCAACCAATAGTGCCAGATCGTCGGCATACGCAACCCTATGGGAGCCAATTGAGCCCAGCTGCCAAAGATGGCCAGCAACGGTGATGTTCCATAAAAGAGGTGATAAAACTCTTCCCTGCGGGCAAACCTTAACTACCCTACCCTGGATTCTGGAATGCCCATTTTTAATATTTATATCTCTAGACCTAAGCTTTGTTCCATTTTATAACAAGCGCTAACAAGAGTCAATGAGTCATTAATCATCTATAAGCGACTGCTATGTCTCATCCACTGTCTCAGTCATTTGACCATCGCTCTTGCGAATAATTACACTCTTGGAGACAGGGTCTTTAGATACTATATTCTGTATATACAACTCAAGATTGGCGAAGTTAAAATTAAGCCCCAAAGTATACTTCATTTTTTGCAATAGTTACAAGATACACTTAAAGACAAAATATTCGAACCGTTAGCTTCAATATGGAACAATCAAATCAGAATAATACTCCAAAACATATAGTTAAGAGAAAACATACAGAAACGTCACCTGATTGTGCAGTGGGTAATATGACACTACCAGAGTTGATGGGAGCAATGACAACCCTTATGACCACATTGTTAGATGAAAAATTACAAAAATTACCAACCAAGGCTGATTTTGAACAGGTCAGAATAAAAGTTAACACCATGAATGATAAAATAAACGAGCTTAAAGTTGAAAATTAAAACCTAAAAGAAGAAATATTGAAGTTAAAAGAAGAAAGAAAATGTGATCATCGACAGTTTTTACGCTTAGAAGATCAGATAAAAAGAAAAAATTTAGTATTTAAAGGGATACCAGTACAGAAATCTATTTTTAAAGCGGTATTAAGTGTATGCAACGATAATCTTAAAATTGAAACTCCAATTGAGATAGAAAGTGATAAAAAAAATATACGAGTTAAACAAGAAAATGACTGTGGTGGTTGAAATGCGATCGAATGAAATGGTTAGGGCTGTATTAAGCAGTACCAGAAATCTCGTTGGATAGTCAATATTCGTTGAACGAGATCTGAACTGTGATCAACAACTGCGGAAAAAGATGATGCTTCAACTCAAAAAAGACATTTTGTCTATCAATAAAACTAAAAAGGTCAAAGTTTTCGGTGATAAGCTTTTAATAGACAGAAAATGGTTCAAATGGAGCGATAAACAGGAATTGGTATGCGGCAACGAGAAGGCAGATGCAGTTTTAAAAAATTTATAGGGAGAGGCAATTACTGCCATTAATTTAGATTTCTCTTATGCTTCAGAAAAAATTAATTAAAAAAACTAATCAAATTTAGAAATTCTAGTCTTAGATATGGTAATAATATCAAAACTAATGCATGTAAAAAATCTGTAATAAACATAGTTGCATATAATATTCATGAGTTGAGTAATAAATATCTGTTCCCTGAATTCTTTTAATACTTGAGAAGTCAAGAAATATTTACACTGTCAGAAACATATGTACTAGAGAATAAAACACAGCAATGGGAAAAATATTTCAAAGACTTTTACCTGTGTTGGAAACCAGCAGAACGTTTTAATGCATATGGCAGAGGAAATGGTGGATGCGTGTATGGAGTACGAAAAGATATGAGAGATTATGGTCTTCATCATGAATTTAAAACTGTAAACGGAGTTGACGTAATTCGCTTGCAACAAAACAATATAAAATTTGTTATTATACCGGTGTATATTAGAGATGCTAATTGGGATGTAGAATTTAGTACAATAAAAAACTTTTTTATTACAAAGGATGAGGTAAATACATAATTATTGGCGACATGAATGTTCGAATAGGCGAAGTCCAGCAAGAAATCGGTGACATATATAAAGCGAGTTTCACTGCAGGATCAGACGTCAGAAAATCTCAAGATCAAGAACTGATTACAAAAGGTAAACGATTAATCTAATTTTTTAATGATTATGGACAAATTGTTTTAAATGGAAGAACAGAGGGCGACGCTGGGTGCCAACATATCGTCGGATGTCTTTAAAGAATATTTTAAAGTGCTATTGAATCCCCCCCTCAGATAACCTCTGATATACAGTTTGCTCCAATGTGGCATGCAGATGACGAACTTGATAGGCCAATAACAATAATGGAAATACATCATGTACTATCAAATGTAAAGTCAAATAAAGCTCCAGGATCAGACAGAATTCCTTATGAATTTTTTAAACATGCATCGCCAGAATTGATTACTGAGCTAACAAAAATTTTCAATTTAATGTATGAAAGGGGAAAGGTCGATGAAGCCTTCGAAGAGAGCATCATATTCCTAATATTTAAAAAAGGAGATGTATATTTGCCAAACAACTATAGAGGCATTTCTTTCATGAATTATGTTGCTAAATTTGATGGGTGTCTTACAGGAAAGGCTTTCAAATTGGGTCGAAAACCATAATTTGCTTAATGAGTATCAAGCTGGGTTTAGGAGAAACTATTCGACAGTAGACAATATTTATAACCTTGCATCCATTGTTCACCTGAAGTTTAACGAAAACAAAAAAGTTTATGCCTTTTTCGTTGACTTCAAGGCAGCATTTGATATGGTACCAAGAAAACGTTTGATATATAAACTGCATACGCTTGGAATATCAACGAAGTTTGTGAACCTTATCGAAAATATTTATAGTAATACAAATTCGGCAGTCTGTACTGGAAATAAGCTATCTAAAAGCTTTTGTCGCTGGCGGCGACGGTCGTTCGAAAAAGGGGCAAATTTAACAACCAAATAAAAAGAGTCAAGTTTCTAATTAATTGGTTTAGGTGTTTATTTCTATTTAAACAATATTATAATTAACAAATGGAAATATAAATATAAGAACAAATGTACTTACCGCAGTGCTTTCCTTTAACGAACTAATTTTACTTGTTAAATAATTTAAAGTTGAGCCAAAAATTCTTTATGTATTAAATACATCAAAAAATAACGGGCCAACTTAACGAAACAAAAGCACTGCAGAATAATATTGTTACATATAAAACTAACTGATCATTTACAATCATACATATGTATAAACAAATAGGAAAAACGGGAATAAAAATACATAATATGAATATACATAAATGATCAAGAGACAAAATAACAAGACATTTAGGCAACTCACAGACTGACAAATCAAAATAAATAAATTCAAACAAAATAATAAATGTTTCCAGTTTTATGAGCCATTTGGCGACATCCCCACCCCCGTGGATCGGCTACGATTCACTATTCCAAATCAAGGACTGCAAGTTTGGAAACAGGACGCATCAGGACACCAGTGCTAGTACGGACATCAGCACGACGTATAATATCATCTTTACCCTTGTATACCTCTTCCACTCGACCTCGTCTCCAATCTTTTCGGGACACTGCAGGATCACAAATGATAACCAAGTCACCAACGGCAATGGGCTTTGTGCGTTGACACCATTTGGAGCGTCTGGTCAACGTGGGCAAATATTCTCGGATCCAGCGATTCCAAAAATGATCGCGTAGTTGGTGCGAGATGCACCACTGCTTTCTCAATAAAATAGGCTCTTCCGCTGGCGCTCCGGCAGGAGTTTGGGTTGTATTTGGGCAACCAAGTAGGAAATGATTAGGCGTTAGTGGTTCCTCATCTTCGTGGCTCAACGGCAAGTGTGTTAAGGGACGAGAGTTCACAATATTTTCTGCTTCAATTAGGAAGCTTTGAAGCGTGTGTTCACGAGGGGCAGACTCTTTCAATGTTAACTGTAGCACACGTTTGACGCACTGTACCATTCGTTCCCATACACCACCTTCTGCAGGATTATGTGGACAATTGAACTGCCAGTCGATACTTTTCGATGATAGTTCATCTTCAATACGGGCCACATTAAATACCTCACTGAACCTCTTAGCGACTTGGTCAGCACCAACAAAATTTTTACCATTGTCGCTTCTGAGCCTTGTGGGTACGCCACGTCGATTTATAAAATTACGTATGGCAAGGATGCACGCATCTGTGGACAGGTCGAAAGCAACTTCTAAGTGGATGGCTCTTACGGTTAGGCAGGTAAATAGAGCTACCCATCTCTTTTCATGGCGTCGACCAATGGTTACAGTTAGCGGCCCGAAGTAATCCAACCCAGTATAGGTAAAGGGCCTAATATATGGCGTAAGTCTGTCTTCTGGCAAAGAACCCATAAGTGGTGGCACCGGCAATGTATGACGAAATCTGCAAATAAAACATTTAGAAACACACTTATGTAAAGTTTTTCTTAAGCGTGGAATCCAGAACGATCTTCTTATTTCACATATTGTGGCTTCGAAATTCTGATGTTTCATCTTCTCGTGTACATGGGCCACAAACAACTCAGTGACGGGATGATGTGACGGCAATATAATCGGACGTCTTATTTCCAAGGGCAACCAACTAGCTGCGTCTACACGGCCATTAACTCGCAGTAGTAAATTTTCATCCAAGTATGGAACCAACGCATATAATTCACTACTTTTCGGCAAATTTTCTTCAGATTTTATAATTTAAATTTCGGCATTAAATATTTCTTTCTGGGCTTGGCGACAAAGATAAATTTCCGCAGTTTTTAGTTCAGCAGCAGTCAAACTATTTCTTTCATCTTGGCTTACTTTCCTTTGGCATCGACTTATGAAACGTAACATCCAGGCAACCGTTCGTTTTAGCTTCAAATAAGAAGAAAATCTACTAAAATCAATAATAGGAGGAATATTAATTAATAGAGCAAATTTTGGACGTAGCTCCTCAGTATCAAGGCTAGCATGGCTTATATTCGCAGCTTTGGGCCATTCATCTTCACCACCATAAAGAAAATTAGGGCCACAGAACCAGCTGGATTCATTCGAAAAGTCGACCTGAGACTTCATCCTAGTTGTTTCATCAGCAACATTGATATTGGTGGGCAGCCATCTCCAATCTGCTGGGCTAGTGGAATCTAGAATTTCTGTGATTGGATGGGCAACAAAAGGCTTGTATCTACGACTTTCTGAGCCTATCCAATTAATCACAGTAGAGGAATCGCTCCAACAAATAAACCGAGAAACCTTCATGGAATGCTCCTTCAAAATCGTATCCAATAATCCAGTACCCAAAACAGCAGCCTGAAGTTCGAGCCTTGGAATACTCATCGTTTTTAGAGGGGAACATCTCGTTTTTGCAGCTACGAAGGATACTTCAACTTTTCCATCAGGATATATGGACCTCCAGTATGACGCGGCACCAAATGCATCCTCACTAGCGTCGACAAAAACATGTAGCTCCAGACGGATAGGAATGCCATTTCCAAAATAACAACGAGGCACTTTCACATTAACAACATTTTTTAGCTCTTGGCGCCAATTATTCCACATGTCATATAAGTCATTGGGCAAAAGGTCATCCCATCGGACATCGTACCTCCATACCTCACGCATCAATAGTTTAGCCGTAATCATAAAGTTGCTCAATAGACCAAGTGGATCGAAAACAGACATTACCACACTAAGCAACTCTCGTTTTGTAGGAGCCTTCAAACCATTTATGACATCAGCATTCACGTTGTGGAACCTCAACTCAAACCTGAAAGTATCATCTTTAGGTTGCCAGTACATACCTAGGACTTTTTCTGACTGCAGCTCGTTGATATCGCTGGAAAAGTTCACCGGCTTCTCCATAGCACCTTTAAGAGCCACAATTACCTCAGACGAATTGGATGAAAAATTTCTTAGCTCGAATCCAGCTGACTTATGGATGTCACGAACTTGTTGGGCAACTTCAATAGCTCTTTCAGGTGTTGGAAAACTGTCGACGAAATCATCCACATAATGATGATCCATGATAGACTTCACCGCACGAGGGTATTTTTCCCGATAGCTTAGGGCGTTGGTTTCTTTGACATAATGGGCTACGCAGAGCGAACAAGCAGCGCCAAATGTCATCACAACCATTTCATAAGTATCTGGAGGCTTGCTGTCATCATCGCTCCAAAGGAAGCGTTGGGAACATCTGTCTTCAGGAGCCACGAGGACCTGGTGAAACATTTCTTTAATGTCGCCGCAAACTGCAACAGCTCCAACTCGAAAGTTGAATAAAATAGACGGCAGAGGCTTATATTGCTGAGGACCCTTTAAGAGCATGGAATTCAACGAAACGCCTTCAACAGTTGCAGCAGCATCAAAAACTAGCCGAAGCTTCCCAGGCTTGTTGGGGTTGACCACTCCAAAGTGAGGAAGATACCAAGTTCTAGGGCAAACACCAGAAGCTTCATTAGGCAACAATTTCCTTACATACCCTTTTGACACGTAATCGTTCATGATGGACTTGTAGGCCTCACCAAATTCCGGAATTCTCTTCATTTTCCTCTCAATACCATTGAGTCTATTTAGAGCCATGGAATAACTGTCTGGCAGGACTACATCATCAGAACGCCACAAGAGCCGGGTTTGAAATCTTCCTTCAACTTTCACAGTGGTATTCATCATTATTTGACGAGCTCGAGCAATCTCCTTCGATTCTATGACCGGTAAGACCTTGACTCCAAAATTTTCGATTTCAAAATAATTTGCCACCAAGTCGTAAAGTGTCTGCTCAGGCTGAACTGTCAACAAACATAAATTAGAGTTTGATGGCTTACCCCTCATCGGACCAAAAACGACCCAACCCAATGGTGTGTTGGCAGCATAGGGACCATTTTCTTCCAAAGGCACAATTTCATCAGGAAGACCAAGATGGCAGTGATCTAATCCTATCAGGACTTTAGGGGCCTCACCATTGTATAATTTAATTGGTAAACCAGGATGAGCGCTTAAATCCATATTGAAACTCTGAGCCGGCAATTTCAAATTCGAGACACCATAAACATTTTTTAAAGCATATTTTCTTTGCTTACCAATCCCACTTACTTGCAGATCAACCACAGATGCCATTTCTTCAGATTCCTTTCCAGCGTACCAGTGCAAGTTCAATTTACTTTGATGCCCCCGGAGGCCCAGTTGCCTCACCAAGGAGCTGTCCACCATAGTAACCGAAGAACCTTCATCCAACAACGCGTAAGTTTCAACCTTGTTACTAGGACCATAAAGTACAATAGGCACAACTCGGAACAGGAGTACGCTCTTATCTGCAGGACGGGATACACAGCTCAAGACAGACGCACTTCCATTTGATGAACCACTTGGGGCTTCTGACTCACTTGGCCAAGAATATTTTTCGCGATTATTATTAATTTTTACATCATGTAGTAATTTGTTATGTTTTCGCAGGCAACCATCGATGGGACACTCTTTTCGTTTACGGCAACTCCTACTAGGATGACCCGACCCAAGACACGAAAAACATAACCTCAATTTCTTCACATTAGACCATCTGTCAGGCACACTCAATGAACTAAATTTTTTACATTCAAATAATTTATGATTACCCTGGCACATAGGGCATTCTTGTTTATGTTGACCATCAACGGCGTGGAGGACAACTTTTCTTTTAGGTTCACTATAATTTCGATTACTACTCACCAAATCAGCAACATCTTTGAGCCACCTGTTAAAATCCAAAACCGTTGGATATGGCTTAATTGTTGAGGAATAGCGGGCCCATTCCATTCTTTTGCTCAAGGGAAGCTTACCAACCAATTCATCCATTAATGTAGGATTCGCTAAATGCTGTTGTCCATTGGCAGATTCCAAAAAGGCGGCAAGATTCTGCACCTTAACAGCAAATGGCACAAGTCGATCAATAGCACTCTCACTAATTGGCTGAATTTCTTTCACTTGTTGGAGCTGACATCGGATAAGCATTTCTGGACGACCATATTGAAAACGCAACTGCTCCATCACCACATTGACGTTATCCGGATGTATGAGCAATGATTTAACACTCTCCCTTGCATCACCCTTTAATGCCTTTTGGAGCCGAACACAATTTTCAAAATTATTGTAATTATATACAGCAGTCGAATTACTAAAGGCTGTTGAAAAAATGGGCCAATCCTCAGGTGTACCACTAAATTCCGGCAGGTCATATATTTTTCTGTGCACTGCCATCGAACCGCCATTTTGAGACACAAAATTATTTGGCGGTAACATTTGTGTTAAAGGCGATTGGCTTGCACAAAAACCGGTACTATTTGCATTGCAGCTAACACACGAAAATGGCGTACGGCGATCAGTGCAGTCAACGTTGGCTGAGACAGAATTTTCGACGTTGGCTTCACTAGTACCCGTCACAGCTGGCGCCATATTGGATGGTTGGGGCACGGCTGAGGATGGCATCGAATTGGCATTAAGGGCAATGGACAAAACTTTCTGAGCAATCAGCAACTGGACCTGGAGTGTATTAATTTGGCTTTGCAAGTCTTCCAAATTGATACCGGAATTGGGCTGGAGCATCGGAAGCTGTTGGCTAGGTTGGACCGTGGCTGAGGGCATGTTGGACGCGCAGGTGGAACTCGTAGACATTGCGACAGCGGCAGGGGCAGATAATATTTTATCACTTATTTGAGCAGTACTTACGATTGTCTTGGTTACTCCTGAGGTAGAAGGAACTACTGGTATAGGCATTGCTGTTCCGGCGGCAGAGGAACTGGTAGACAGCAAAGGAGCTCCAGCGGCAGTGGCAGCCAATTGCAGTGACGGCAGATATGTTCCGGCAGATGGAGAACCACTATTATTTTGGCTTGATGTTGTCTGCAATCGAGCGCTTTTTCTCACTGGCGATCGTTGCATTATGAACCACAAATATTCTTTAAACAATTGTTGTCCCGGCAGACGAGGAACCACTTTAAAAATTTTCAAATATATTTTTATTTAACGGCAGGCAATGTCCAATAAAAATTATTTATTCCGGCTGACAAGGAACCACTTCAGCAAAAATGTATTTTCTCTTAGACAGAGAACCAATTGTTCCGGCAGGCAAGGAACCACAATAAATTTTTCCAAAGACCACAATGGTCAGCTAGGAACCACAAGAATTTCCGCACAAAAGCTGAGAAATAAAATTTTTATTTAACGGCAGGCAATGTTCAATAAAAATTATTTATTCCGGCAGGCAATGTTCAATAAAAATTATTTATTCCGGCTGACAAGGAACCACTTCAGCAAATATTTATTTTCTCTTAGACAGAGAACCAATTGTTCCGGCAGGCAAGGAACCAAAATAAAATGTTCCGGCAATTAAGGAACCACAAAACAAATAATATATTCTCCAATAAATGTTCCGGCAGTCAGGGAACCACACAGAAATAAATTTATTCCTCACAAAAATGTTCCGGCAGTCAAGGAACCACACACAAATAAATTTATTCTTCAAAAAATGATCCGGCAGTCAAGGAACTACAAACGAATTTATTTTTAATTGTTCCGGCAGGCAAGGAACCAAATCTTTCGCCAAAGTATTGCGAATTTAATTTTTATTAATTGTTCCGGCGGGCATGGAACCACTTTTGTCGTCAATAAAATTTTTTATTAATTGTTCCGGCGGGCATGGAACCACATTTTTTGCAAAATAAAATTTTTATTAATTGTTCCGGCGGGCATGGAACCACATTTTTCGCCAAATAAGTTGCGAAATAAAATTTTTATTAATTGTTCCGGCGGTCATGGAACCAAATTTTTCGCCAAATAAGTTGCGAAATAAAATTTGTCGCTGGCGGCGACGGTCGTTCGAAAAAGGGGCGAATTTAACAACCAAATAAAAAGAGTCAAGTTTCTAATTAATTGGTTTAGGTGTTTATTTCTATTTAAACAATATTATAATTAACAAATGGAAATATAAATATAAGAACAAATGTACTTACCGCAGTGCTTTCCTTTAACGAACTAATTTTACTTGTTAAATAATTTAAAGTTGAGCCAAAAATTCTTTATGTATTAAATACATCAAAAAATAACGGGCCAACTTAACGAAACAAAAGCACTGCAGAATAATATTGTTACATATAAAACTAACTGATCATTTACAATCATACATATGTATAAACAAATAGGAAAAACGGGAATAAAAATACATAATATGAATATACATAAATGATCAAGAGACAAAATAACAAGACATTTAGGCAACTCACAGACTGACAAATCAAAATAAATAAATTAAAACAAAATAATAAATGTTTCCAGTTTTATGAGCCATTTGGCGACAGCTTTGAAACGTATTCTGGTGTAAAACAAGGTTGCTTGTTATCACCATTGCTATTTACATTATATTTAAATGATTTCCATGAGTTTTTAGAAGGAGATCTACGTACATATATGCGAAACAACTATACGTTTATTATTATACGCCGATGATATTGTGCTGCTTGTAAAAGTTATGCAATTGATGATTAACAATTTAGAAAGGTATAGCTCTCTATGGGGTATGGAGGTAAACTTAAACAAATCGGAAATGGTAGCATTTAGAAAAGGAGGACCACTAGCGAGAAATGAAAAGTTTACTTACAATTCCCTTCCAGTGAGAATAGTAAATGAATACTGTTACTTAGGAGTTATACTTACGCAACGCAACGAAATAAATCTGCTAAATGTAGCATCAACGCGACATGGAAAAATTTTCTGAGTAATAACGCAGTAACACTATCATCCAAATGGAAACTCTTCCAAGCTGTTTGTAGATCAATACAGGTATATGGAGAACAAGTGTGGGGATTTGGCTTAGAAAGTCGACAAACTACAAAGGTTTTACTCCAAATTATGTTATAACATTAGAAACTAATGTCCAAGACAGCCACTTCTATAGCCTAAATCTGCATGTGGATTATATTTACAAAACATTATATAGATTTCATACCGACAGACTGCCACACAAACTTTCCAAAGAAATATTAGAAAAAATATATTTTGGGCCAAAGAACTTAATCTTATGGGGAATGAATTTGATAAAATTTTTTAAAATGTACCTGATTTGGAATGGAGAAACAGAGGCGCCAAATTGCTACAAAGCTTAAAGTTAAAAAGCATACAAGAAGCAGAAGATAGAGCTATGAGAAGTAATACACGGTTCTATAAACTACTGGATCATAACAAGGGCATAAGTTACATTCAAGATACAATAAAAAAAAAACAAGATTACGATAATATTTAAAGCGCGATGTGACATCTTGGGGTTAAAAGCCAATGTCTTTGGAACACAGACTAACAGAATTTGCAGCCTTTGTAATTTAGGCGAAGAAGAAATGTTGCTCCACTTCATGGCTAAATGTCCCGTCTAAAAGAATTCAGGATCAGATATTTTGACTAAGCCCAGTTTGATCAAAACTATTTAATATTAATTCTCAACGGGGAAATAGTAGGTGGCTGGAACAGACTCTATAATTATGTTATTGAAGCATTAAAATATAGAAATTATTTAAACTCTGTATTTAATTGATTTGTCTCACGAAACTAAAATGAAATTATATTCACATATTTGTAAGTTCATTATGTGACAGACGACGTTATGTCATTGTCATAAACAAATTATTATTATGTATTGTACATACTTCCGGTTCACCAGGGTGTTGAATCTTTCTCATCCACTACTTTTAAAGGACAAGCATGTTCGAAAGCTAGCTTAACCGTGAAATTTAAAAGCTCCACAGTTCTCTCGATTTCGCCCGTTTTAAGAGGTGCTGCCATACAGAATCTCTAATTGAATAGCTCGACCTTCCAGTCCTTAATCCTATCTAGCATATTGACAGAACACAGGATGATATCGATCACCTCTGCCCTTCGTGAACCAACAAAGGTTGTTTCTACACCCATGTTTAGTACTAGCAAATCTCTTATTACAAATATTTTTCTCTATAGTTATTAGCTGTGCTTCCCCACACCGTAATGGATGTGGACCTGACCTGACGTCTCATAAGGAAGATATGATAATGCATTAAGAAATCTCAAACTGCTGAAATTCATTACAGCAATAAGATCCGGCCAGCAGAGATGTTGCATACGTAGTAATCGATGCCGAACCAGGATACATGACCTAAATTTACCATCAGTCTGTGTTTGTACAGATTTAAGGTCTCTTGGGATTGTTATTTTTATGCAAAATCCAAGATACCTGTAACAATGCCATATCCCTTATCCCCGACAAAAAATAGTGATAATAGTGATAAGAAGTTGCCATTTTTTTATTGTTAAGTCAATTGTAAAGTTTGAACACGATTGGAGTAGAGTAAAAGGTGCCGCAAATCCAAATAGATATATTGAAATTTAGCCTTTGCCCTATACTAACGTTTCAGCTTTACAAACATGCTTTAATAAACAGAAAATTTCAGAATTTTACATTTAACCTCTAGCGTTTTAATAATTACAAAAAATCATCATTACTATAAACAAACAAAAGATTAAATACAGTAGTATAACAACGTATTTATTGTTGTTTTAATATTAAAAATCCATTGATATAATAAAAAACAGATGCAGATAATTTAAAAACCAAAACTGATGAAATTATATCAATATTTTTCATTAACTTATTATCCTTACAGTCATGCTATGCAGGGCCGCCCCGAGGTTAGTAGGCACCCGGGGAGAGATTGTGATCTGGCCCCCTACACAATTATTTGGTGTAAATAAATTTATATTACGCATATAATTTTTTTTTTATTTTATACTTATATTTACAAAAGGGTTATATTTACAAAAGAGTTATTTACAAAAGGTAAAAATAAAAAAATATAAGAGATGGAAACTTATTTTTAATTATATTTCAATTTAGGGAGTCAAAGAATGTAAATAAAAAAAGTTGCAATAAAATCTGGAATGGTAAACACTAACATTAAAAAAATCTCTTTTGAGTATTTTTAAATAATAATTATCAGGCTTTAATGGCAAGGGCCCCTTAAAAACTAACTCATTCTTTTCGTTTTTATTTTTCGAATTCTGGTCAAGTATTCTGGTCAAGCCAACAGTTTTAGGAGAAGAAATTAATAAAATTTTGTCAGCTTCATTCTCATTAATATCTTCGTCATTAGAATCTAAATCTGGTATTATTTCATTAAGTGTACTCACGTTCACTGATGACAGCCGAAGAACTAGAAGGAGCAAGATAGAATGTGAGCTTTGGGACCTTCTTAAGAAGCACTTCAGTCGTTGTCTCTTCTTCTCTTACTAATTGAGTCTTTGTGCTCCAGACAGTTTTTTAAACATGATGGTAAAAAATTATTCAGTTCGTAATAATCCTACTGAATGTTTTTTCAAATATAATATTAATGTTTTCGTATTTTACTTCTCTATTACTTTTTTGTGGGTAATGAAGGAACCAATACTAACTTATCAATAGCTAGCCGTTTGTAATTCGCACACCCGCCGGCGTCATTCATCGTACATTTGAAAAACGATATTTACACCTGGGAACTATTGAGCCACGAGTGGAGCATACATAGGTGATTTCTTCAACTTATTGTTGTTTGTTTTCATAGTCATTGCTTACATTCGAATTTTTCGTCAAATATTCAATATTCGTGCTCCTATCCATAACGATGACGGCGATATTTCTTACTCCTTACATAAGTTTGCGCCCCCTTCACCGTGGAGCGATCGCTCCGGTCGCCCTGCCATTGGAGCGGCACTGATGCTATGGGGTTAAAACATATGAAATCAACCGAAAATATTAACATTTCTGACCTCATCACCTCCAAATTTGATAAGATTTTGTACACATGATCTATGGATCGGCACAATAATATTTGCCAACTTTCAGACATATAGCCTTTCAACTTTCAGAATTATGGCCATTCCAAGTTGGCAAAAATCAATAAAAATGCACTCAGATGCCTTAACACAATTTTTAATATCTCGAAAAGTATTCATTGTACGTTAATAATGAGGGGCTCATTTTACATACAAGAACATGCTGCCCAGTTTAAAAATAAAAAGAACTTTATCAATTTATGTTATCATATGGAAGATTTTGGATGTAATGCTGAGTGGCATTTTTTTGCAACAAGCCATGGAAAAGGCCCAAGTGACGGTCTTGGAGGTACCGTAAAGAGAGAGGCACGTCGAGCTAGTTTACAGCGTCCATTACAAGGTCAAATAACTACTCCAAAACAATTATATGAATGGTGCCTGCAAAATCTTTTGAACTGTAATTTCGAGTTTTTAACTCTAAAAGACCACGAAGAAGAAGCACGGTTCCTTCCAATTCGTTTTAAAGATTTGCGTACTATTCCTCGAACTCAAAAGCTGCATTCTATTGAACCTGTAGATAAAAAATTTAAAGTCAAGCGTTACTCGGCAGATGCAGATTTTGTAATTGAAATCCTTCAGAAATAATAAATATGCTGCAATAAAGTGTTTAATAATGATAATACATTATGTTGTACTTTTTATTAAAGGTTTAGCAATGGAGCAAAAGAGTTTAAGCAAAGAAAATTCGAAAAAGTTCCGTTACATTTGATTTGTTCTTCTTTTTGTAGTTTGTCACCTTTTTGTATTTTGGTACATTTCATGAAATACATAAACCTTCGCCTGCTTTTTTCTTAATAACTCATGTTGTAATGAAGACTCCACATTGAAATATGACAGACTGGTACAAAACATAATAAGAATTAACATGTATTTTTTGAGATTTTTAAAAGTATTGATTTTCGAGATATATCCTTTGGAAATTTTAGTCCTTTTTTATTTACATTATCCTTGATCGAAAATTCCAAAAAAATTTTTTTTTGAATGGCGCATGTTTTTGTATGTAAAATGAGCCCTTCATTATTAACGTACAATGAATACTTTTCGAGATATTAAAAATTGTGTTAAGGCATCTGAGTGCATTTTTATTGATTTTTGCCAACTTGGAATGACCATAATTCTGAAAGTACGAGAGCTAGGACACTGAAATTTGGCAAACGCTATTATGATGGTTAACTTTCCCTTCATACCAAATTTCATCCAATTCGAAATCGGTGCGGTCAACTCATTGGTTGATTGCATATGTTTTTACCCTATGTATAAATATAAAAGGATAACTCTTGTAGATAAAAAATGTCAGTTTTTTAAAACGAAAGCGAAAAAACTATTTTTTATTCCGTTTATAGCAGGCGAAGATTGTCTGTGGTAATTTTAAATTTAAGTTTCTTCTGAAGGGGTTCTTCCTTCCCTCCCTTCCTCCCTCTTTTAAAAAGTTTGCTGTACTTTTAATTGGTAAAATTGCGTGAAACTCACTACTTTTTCTGTATTTTCTTTTGAAAATTAAATATTTTCCGGAAAATAAGTATCCTACACTAAGTTACCTCCTCACATTTATAAACTTTTAAAATTCATGCCGTAGTTCTACGAGATGCGAACACAAACAGACAGACAGATAAACAAAAATTCCAAGAATTGCTGTTTTGTATCCCATTTCTATTACTATCTGCAAGAGCAACAAAATTTTTAAAACAAAAATGGCCATGATACATATGTATAGATTTATATATATCAAAAATTAGCGCAATCTATATCTTTTCTTTTTTATATATATAGACCAAAGGTATACTAAAATATATTAAATTAAATTTGGTTAGAACGAAGAATACCAAAGCTTAAAGCATTCTAAAAAGTAATTGGAATACAAACTCGAAACTGAGGATAATTGAGTTGAATGTACTTATATGTTTATATGTTTATATGTTTATATAAAAATTGTTAGATCCATTGAATTGATTGAATGATCCATTTCTTTTGTACACTTTTTGGGGGTTTATATTTATTAGGCCACTCTAAATATCTAATGCATTATGCATAAGAAATAAACTCTAGAAGTGTACTTAAAGACAAATGGTTTTATGCAAAAGAAAAAATAAACTCTACTTCTTTTGACTTAAAGTTCACTTCAACTACACTTTATTTCTTTAAGGTCAAAAATATTCATATAAAATTTGAAATAAAGTAGACTTTATTCTTTTTTATAAGGGCAGTCATAATTTTATTTCATTTTCTTAAAATATTATGACTTGTGTTCTTATATTATTCAGAAAGTAAATAAGCAAATATAAAAAGCCTGGTGCAAACCCTCATCATTTCAACCCTCCAACACTTAGGGTAAGAACACTAATGTTGTATTTTGATCAAAAACTAAAATGGACATTAAATCTTAATATAAAATTAAGAAATATACTACAATGTTTTTCTGGCAACCTATAATTGGAAATTCTGGCAATCATGATCTTAGTGGGCTGATCAGCAGATTGAGCTCATATCAGCTCCTTAGATCGGTTTAGATGATTAGTTCAGTTCAGCTCATTAGTTCACTTCAGCTCACTAGTACAGTCAGCTCACTAGTTCAGTCTGATAGCTAGTTCAGTCAGCTCACAAGTGCACTCAGCTCACTAGTTCACTAGTTCAGTTCAGCTTATTATTTCAATTCAGCTAATTAGTTCACTTTAGCTCATTATTTCAGATCAGCTCATTAGTTCAGTTCAGCTAAATATTTCACATCAGCTCATTAGCCTATATGGCCTTATTTTCGAACCATAATAGATATACTCATAAAATTTTCACAGAAGGTAATACACTTTCTGTGAAAATTTTAAGTGAAGTGAAGAGATTTTTATCTATATGTTCTTATTTTGGAACTATAACAGATGCACTCTTGAAATTTTAACAGAAGGTGTGTTACTCTGGCAACTAAAGGGTGATTTTTTTGAGGTTAGGATTTTCATGCATTAGTATTTGACAGATCACGTGAGATTTCAGACATGGTGCCAAAGAGAAAGATGCTCAGTATGCTTTGACATTTCATCATGAATAGACTTACTAACGAGCAACGCTTGCAAATCATTGAATTTTATTACCAAAATCAGTGTTCGGTTCGAAATGTTCAAATGTGACAAATTTTGTTCAGCGATGAGGCTCATTTCTGGTTGAATGGCTACGTAAATAAGCAAAATTGCCGCATTTGGAGTGAAGAGCAACCAGAAGCCGTTCAAGAACTGCCCATGCATCCCGAAAAATGCACTGTTTGGTGTGGTGTGGTCATTGGACCGTATTTTTTCAAAGATGCTGTTGGACGCAACGTTACGGTGAATGGCGATCGCTATCGTTCGATGCTAACAAACTTTTTGTTGCCAAAAATGGAACAACTGAACTTGGTTGGTTTCAACAAGATGGCGCTACATGCCACACAGCTCGCGATTCTATGGCCATTTTGAGGGAAAACTTCGGAGAACAATTCATCTCAAGAAATGGACCGGTAAGTTGGCCACCAAGATCATGCGATTTGACGCCTTTAGACTATTTTTTGTGGGGCTACGTCAAGTCTAAAGTCTACAGAAATAAGCCAGCAACTATTCCAGCTTTGGAAGACAACATTTCCGAAGAAATTCGGGCTATTCCGGCCGAAATGCTCGAAAAAGTTGCCCAAAATTGGACTTTCCGAATGGACCACCTAAGACGCAGCCGCGGTCAACATTTAAATGAAATTATCTTCAAAAAGTAAATGTCATGGACCAATCTAACGTTTCAAATAAAGAACCGATGAGATTTTGCAAATTTTATGCGTTTTTTTACAAAAAAAAATTTCTCAAGCTCTTAAAAAATCACTCGTTATAACAATTACTAAAAATTTAAAGGTATTCATTAGAAGTGGCGATTTTAACAAATCTGGCCTTATCTTGTAGACATTAGAGTCAAACATGTGAAATTTAGGCTCGCTATAAAAAAAGTATAAAAACTATTGAATGTTAAAGCATGACCCCATTGTAGCCCCGATTACGAGTATATACTTAAAATTGTTAAAAACAAGTAATAACAAAATAAAACTAAAAAACATGAACGATTAAGAGATCTTCTACTTTTAAAGTTCTATACAATATTAGTACAAATCTTCGATATCTATACAATAATAAAATAGTAACTCATATCCGTCTGTATGTCTGACAGCAGCACGTAAAAACTACTAGATGGATTATAACAAAATTTTGTGAGGAGATACCTAAGTATTCTGGTCCCAATATAGGAAACCTTTTTCCGCAAAAAACCTTACAAAGTGGAGAAAAACCAGTCAAAGTACGCAGTTGAATACATAAACTGATACGTAGCATTTCTTAAGGCAGAACTAAAATCGTCGGTATTACCACATAGCAATAAATCGCCGGCGAAGTAAAATATTTATTGGCTATGCTAGCTTCAAACTAATTCGCCTAAAGAACACCAGAAGCGCTTGCGAAGCTTTACTATCGCACTAACCACAGGAAGTAACACAATTATTGTAGGCTTTAAAAAAAAAACGGAAGGGTTTTTGGTGTGGATTGCTTTCAAAGCAAAACCGAACAAAATATTAAAGGACGCTAATGAAGTGGCGGGCACAGCTAGTTTCATATATAATATTCAAAGTAGATTATTTATTTATTAGGATTTTAATCAAATTGATTTAAACAAAATAATTGATCTTCCAGAATAAAAAAATAACAAAAATCATTCAGAGAGTAATAATTTAAGCCAAACTAACGAAAGCATTTTTGAAATAGTAGTATCTTTTAAATAATTCTTAAAAAATTTTAACACAAAACCACTTTATTAATTCTTTTTTTATAAATAAACAATTAATTGTTTCGTTACTTTAACTTAAAATTAAATTATTAATGGAAATATTTTACAAGATAATAGCATTAACGCATCAATGCCTATTGACGTTATAATTTTAATGTTAATAATTTATTAATTGTCACCATTCTATTTAACAAATGTTTAAATAAGTAAATTACATTTAATTAAGCAAACAAAAATATTTTTCTGTATAAAAATTCAACTTAAGCTCAGACAGAGTTGTTTTGCAAAACTAAAAGTAAAGTGATCTGAACTGAAAAGATCGCTCACTGTAATGAATTAACAAGCACAACTCTAAAAAGTAACCATATTTTTTTTTTGGGATTGGCGTTACAGTAGCAACTTTCCAACACATTGAACACATTGGATTGTAAACGAACTCAGTAGCATCGAGAAACGCTATTTTAAGACCCGTGCTGGAGTTTCATCCGACCCAGGAGGCTTGTTGATGTTGAGATCGGCTTAAAATTTCTTAACCGCACGTTGTGGAAATAATATCTTTGGAAGCTGGTACTCTGTCGAGCTCGATGATTTATTTCGGGAAAATAAGAATTATTAGTAGTAACTAGGAGGTCGACTGAAACTAACGCAGTATGTAGAATGTGTTCAAATCGAATATGCCTTAAAAAAACACAACTAAGACTGAGAGATAAAGAATTAAATATTAGAAGTTATGGTCATTAGTGAATTTATTGGGAAGAGAATATTACCACAATTATTCCATAATAATAAGAATTCTAAAAGGGATATAGGCACTGGATGTTGAGTATACTGCGAAAAACTGGAGATTAGATGTAGTTCTATACTGTGAAACGTATGCAGTATTTTACGTGCCGAAATATAAGCGGTGTCTTAAGCAATTAGTTAACGGTACGGATATACTCGTACCTTCCATTATTGAGCATTTATACCCTTTAATCTGTATGCGTCCGCACACGATTTTGACACAATGTGCACTAACTCATCGATATGTATAGAGTCGAAATAATAGGTGTAGATATTGATTACGAATGCCTCTATAGACTGACTAGTCTATCATTCTGTTGTTCGCAGATTTGATTGCAGTCAACGTCTCTGGGTATTTTCTGCAAACCAACTAGAAACTTTGGAGATAGTGTTGTCTTAAAAAACATCTCCTTTCCATGTATATTCAGCAGTTTATTATGGGTACATAATTGTTTAAAATTCAAAGTATTGTAAACTGCTTAAAAAGATTACAGGGAACACTATGGTTCAACAATAATAGTCTTGTGAAGTTACAGACACTAGCAAAATATTTTTCAAACCTAGATTTTTGCGGCACAATGTTTTCTAGACGGTTATAATAATTACGGTTTAAGAGCTTGTCATATCAAATGATTTATATGTCAGAATAAAACTCGTTTAATGGGGTCTCCCCAAATGTGTTTTGTTATGAAAACAGAAGACTCTTAATTTGCTGGCATTGCTATTGTTAACAACAAGATATACAAATGTTAAACAGCAATAATATCATCGTTACGTATAAACATTTTCCACCTGACTTAATTTTTACTGCTATTTGAAAACGTACATTTTACTGCCTCGAAAGCCAGCCAAATGGTTAAGAGTACGCAACTTCACCATAACAAAAAAGAAAAAGCAAAAATAAATAAAACTTAAATTGCTTTATGTCAGTGTCCCTTTACAATTAACATATAAAAGGGAGCAATTTCATTTTTATTAAAATGAGATGATTGCCTGAAGGAAACTCTGTGCAACGATTTGCATACTTGAACTGCATCTTTGTTAATAGAGTTAAATAATCATCTCATTTAAATTTACAAAAAAAAATTATATATATTTTTTACACTATAAGGAAGTCTATCAGTAACTTCCCTCTTGTTTGTGTTTTTTATCTCTACGAAATTAAACTTACTTAAAAAGCATTTGTAAAAAAAATATTTAAAATGTAACTGAAAATAATATGTGTATGTATTTATGTATTGGTGCAATAATTTAAAAAGGGGCTATAGTGTATAGATTTTAATGAGAAAACAAATGTTAAATTTTATTTTAATTTAAATAAAATAATTAATTTTCAATTTCTTAAAATTGAAACATTTTTCTTTCAACACTAAGAGTGCTTAAAATGATGTATTTGAATGTAATAATTTAGTTAATCAAATACTAAGAAAAAGTTTTAGTTTGATTTGAAATGGGTTAAATGTCATACTGACTTGCTAATTCAGCATCAAATGTATAACTATGAACTAATTTCATCTTCAGTTTTTTTTTTTTGTTTTTCTTATGGAAGTCTAATCTCAGTCTCAACAGTCTGCGTTCGAACTCTGTTTCTCCTCTTCACCATGTTAAATAAACAAATTCTGCACAAATATTTATTCTGTTATACTGCCTAAAAACTGTGTAGTTAAAGGAGTTACATCATTGACAAAAGGAAGCAAATATGTCGAATTCAGTCACGCAGCTAAAATTTTGTTATATAATGCAGTTTGTACAAACGAATGCATGTGCAAATCTATATATTGTAGAATATAAATAACTGAATACAAATATTGGCAACATTTGGATAAAAATATAATCGCATTTTTAAATTCAAAATATGTAAATGTAATCGTTATGTGAAGAAAAACATGTCTATAACATACACCAGCAAATTTAAATTTAGATTATGTATTATTCATATGAAAATGAAAAATATAAAAGAAATGCGACATAAGAAAACTGAATAAAATTCCTTACACAAAAAGACATTTGTAAAACATGAGCGGTTTCTTCCAATCCACTGCACACTATCGCAAACTAGCAAGCGATCGAAATATTAGTGTTCGCTGTCGTACCTATAATAAAGCAAACCATTTTTTTTATTTATTCGCTAGTAAATTTAAAAATATATTGTTTTGATATATAATTAGCTATTCCCGGTGCGCCTCGCTACTCCAACCAAAATAATACAATAAGCACTTGAAAGTAAGCATTTGGTAAATATGTAACTCGAAAACTCATGTTGTGTCAAATTTAGAGTGGATCACTTTTGCGGTTCTCTAGTTTTACGACAACGGTTTTATATGCGGGGTACGATGCCCACTGTTCCCATCCAATCTTGGCTATGCGTATAAACACCTTAATAATTTGTTACTTTGTATACAAAGTGCCACGCCCACTGCCCCAATGTATTTTGTTTTCGCTAGGCTATGCACATTAATATGGGGGTTACTCGTGAAAAGTCAAGACTACAAATAGTAGTTAGCTAGAAAGACGATAATAAATTTTCACGTTGTATAGGCGATAGCACGCCCACCATTCCAATCTACTCTGTGTTTCTTTACACAATGTATCTTAATATGGGGGTTACTGGTGCAAAATTCCAAGCCGCTACCTATTGCGGTTCTCTAGATACAGGATAAAAATTTTTACTTTGTATGGAGGCTACAACTATCACTGTCCCAATTCAGCCAATCTTTTTCTAGAGTATACGCATGGGAAGGGGGTTACATTTACCCGTTTTCAAGACCATACATATAATAATTCTCTTTGTATACGAAAATAATATTTTCTTTGTATGGAAGATACCACGCCCACTGTCCCAAGTCATTCTGTATTTTGGCAGACTATGCGCATTGGCACAGGGGTTACTCGCAAGTTTCAAGGTTCTATCTATTGTAGTTCGCCAGGAATACGATATTAATTTTTCACTTCCTATGGGAGGTACAACGCCCACAATTCAAATTCAGTCTGTCTTTAGCTGCGTTAATATGGGAGTTACTGGTGCGAAATTCCAAGCGCTACCTATTGCAGTTCTCTAGATACAGGATAATGACACAGGTCTACAAAATTAAACTTTTTGACAGATGTTTTAATTTTGAAAACTGATTTTATATAATTTTGGTAGGCTGATTTCAAAAATTACATGCATTTATTTGTATCACGTAAGGATTTTCTGCAAATATGAAAATATGAAAACCGGTATTTCAAAAAATAATTTATTTTTTATTGAGTAAAAAAAAACAAGTTAAAAAAAAATGAAGAAAATCTTTAGTCAGTCGTTTTTACGTGAAACCTTCGTCTTTTTGCCAGAAAGCTGCGTTATCCAGACATTCGGCTCTGTTTTCAAGGGTATTTCCCGTTTTAACATCCAGCAGCAGTCTGTCATCGTTATGCTGCTCCATCTTCCTTAATATCGCCGTTCCATTTCTTTAATGTCTTGGTTTAACCTCTTTCCCTGTTCTTCGCTAACTGATCCAAGATTTTCAGGAAAATAGTTCAAGTGAGAAAACAGGAAATACACTTAATCTCATATTTTGAACAATATTTTCGTAGTTTTCGTTCTTAGCGTTCCCAAGAATCTTAACAATTACATCTTGAAATAAAACCCAGACGTTTTTCTCGACATTGGTCATTGTGTTTTGAAAATTCTTGTCTTTGCATAATGTTCTTAACTGCGGCCCAACAAAAATAACGCCTTTTAACTTGGCATCGAATAAGCCTGGAAATTTCTCGCAGAAACAGATGAAACACTGCCCATTTGGAGTAGGCTCTCGCCATACCATAGGAACACCAAAGCTTAAACATTTTTTCCTACCTTTTTGCTAGTTACTTAATGCTTTAACGCAAATGGAATAAACAGTATGAGGAGCCCAGGACTTGTCTTGGCTGCCAATTTTTGAACCAAAATAAGCGTGGTATGCATTTTTTACAAAAGAAACTATAATTTACCTCTGCTTCGCTATGACATAACTACCACAGATATAACAAAAGTTATTTGGCTTGTTCGTACAATGACTTCTTTCCATATTTAGGTATTGATTGACGATTCTGCGCTAACTCCATCGCCTTCTCACAAATCTAATTACATTTAATTTTATTAATAAATAAACATATTCATGTCATAGGTATGTATACGAGTATTAATAAAATAACATTTTTAAAATATGAAGCGCTATAAAAAAAATTGACGTGATAGAGCAAAAATATGGCGTTCTTGGAACAAGGGCCCTCAAACATCTCCAAATTAGCAAACAGCTCTCAAACATCAAAATCACTGTAGACCTGTGTAATTTTTCACTTTATATGGGAGGTACCAGAATATTGCAGCTACAGTGGTTAGCGTTAAAAATTAGCCACATTTGACGCTTTCACGACAATCGCAAAAACTGGGGCTATCTCAGACATCATCTTGGTAATCCTGATTATCTTCTTATGTTTGGCTGAATGGCTTTGTTAATAATAAAAATTGCCATTATTGGTGAGAAGTCAGCCCAGAAGTGTTAGTCAAAATTCCGTTGTATTACATAAAACTTACTGCTGTGTCATACAGCTGATGCTACTCTCGCTTTGCTGAGGAAAAGTTTGGCTATTAGATCATCTAACGACGAGGTTTAATGAATTGGTAGTCAAAATACTGCGACTTGACACCACTGGATTTTTTTCTTTGGGGTATGTAAACGACCCAACGAAACTTACAAGAGAATAATTGTTAAATTATTGGCGAAATAAAGCACACACATTTAAACAGCATTTAAAACTTGACTGCAGTGTCCATCCGTCTAAGAATCGTCTGAACTTACAATTGTTGTCTGGCAATATTGTCGAAAAAAGCATTGTTAGATTTCAAACTAACAATAATAATGCCAGATATGTGACAATCGGTCTGACAACCGTCTGTACAGAGCTTAACTCTGTTCTTATTGTAATTGTTGTATTATTTGTTGATATTGGTAATAAACATTTCATAGGATTATACTCCCCAGCAAAATTTTTACTCACAACTTCATATGCTAATATATCTGTGGCAATAAGGAATAAGTGCTTAAGTCGACTTAAGCAAAAACTAAGTTACTGGCACCTTTGAAATCTCCGTACTTCAAAGTACCCATGTGCAAATTTTCAATTATTTTGAACTATTTTTCAGGAAGTTATAGCAAAACAACTTTCTGCTAATCTTTTTTCAATGCCGAATCGTAATTGGAAAAAAGCTTAGGAAACTACAAGGTATTTTTCAAAATCATAGAAACTCCTTTTACAACTTAATAATTGCAACGCCTGCGTACTTTTGGTAGATATAAGATATTATTCAAAATCATATGTTTGACTCCCATAGGTAAACTTTAAAGATGAGTTATTTAAAAAAAAAAAAAAAATTATTTTAAAGTTTAAAATTGCTCTCCTACAAAACTTAAAAATCAGACTTAAGCACTTTTTCCTTATTGCCACAGATATAAAAGACAACGCTGTTTTGCTTACAAATCATATGTTATTAAAAAAATTATTTTTAATACATTTGAATGCAATTTTTTTTTTCAAATTACCATTAACCTGTCTCTCGTGAGCAAATCAGCTGTATGAATGTTCATACGCAATATAATATACTATGTTTTTTTATTTATTTAAAGTGCTTTTACACGGAGTGTATTTGTCATATAAGTTGTCACTTTTCCATGTGTAAATTCTATACACGTCGTGTAAACCCTTTCAAACATAACATGTGTATTTGCCATGTGTACAATACATACAAAATTTTCATTTAAAGTGCACGCCATGTGTATTTGTCATAAGACTTGTCACTTTTCCATGTATAAATTCTAAACACATCATGTAAACCTTTTGAAACATAAGATGTGTGTTTTCCATGTGTACAATACATATGACATTTTTCATTTAGAACGTGTTATATTTTGATGTGACAAAGCATCTGACAACCTGTAATGCCAACTTGATATTTTGCTATTTTAGGTTTTTTGTAGTACCAAAAGCACTAAAAGCGTGGCAAAAGCACTACGTTTCCATCTTTGCATCAGCTGTGGTTGGCAATACAAAACTGTGTGGCGGAAAAGATATAAATGGAAGGTTATGTCAGATGTAATTACACATGTACGTTTGAAAGCAAAAATTATAAACCGTATGTAAAATGTCTATTTTGACAAACACATGAAATTACATTTGCTTATCATACTGACAAGTCATATGACAAACACACGCCGTGTAATTTTAGAGTAATGTTTTTAGAGTAATAATATAAATGTTGGGATGAATTGCCCTTCTATTATCTACGCATTTTGTATTTCAAACACGTTTATATAAATATAGGTATGTACATGGATATGCCCTCATGTGATATAAGTATATTTACAAATGACACCGTATTATTTTACTCATCTGTGAATATTAAAATTTTTTGTTAAATAATAAATTTATTTTTAAAATTGTATTTAGCTTATCATTTGGATCCTAAGCAAGTTGATTGGTAACAAGTTGATTCGCTTATGTTTTTTTAAGTTTTAAATTGTTTATGGAAGAAATATTCTTAGCATATACATATGTAGACATTGTTATACAAAAAAAAAGGTGCTGTAGCTCAAGTGGTTAGCACGTTGATTACAAAAACGAAGATCACGAGTTCAACACTCAGCCGTGCCAGCATAAAATAAAATAAAGTTCTCTTCCTTTGCCATAATTGTAAAATAAATTGGAACTAATGCACCTAAATAAATAACATTAAGAGGGCGCTACTATAGTACGAACTGTTCTAAAAATAATGTTGCGTGTCGTAACTATAAAGCTTAGTTTTGACACGAACCGTCTGTCTTATCTACTCCTACGACAAGACAAATGTTTTTTATATTTATCACGTAAATTTACCTATTTCAAGTACTTATTTTTTGGGTTATGATTATTTAAATTGTATTTTTTTAGCGACATCTGGAACAAAAATAAGTAGTTCTTTCAGTGGAATTGTAAGTAGTTGCGACAACTATTTCTCATTATTAAATAAATTAAAATTGACAAGTGAAGTTTTTGCTGGGACGTGTTTGGCAATGAGAATAATACAGAAACCACTTTTGCTCAAGCAGTATATTAATTCTACATAATTTTTTATACCAAATTTTTAGTTTACAATAAATTAGAACCTTTAATCAAATTTCTATTAACTGTTAATAAAAAAACTGAACAGCTAACAATTTTAATGGGATTTCCCCGCCCACTTGTGTTATCATCATCTGTATTGTCAGAATAATATAATGTTTGAGTAGAATTGGACTTAATTGTTTTAAATTCATACTCACTTTTTTAAACAAAACTTTGTCTAAATAATCAATAGTGTGTGCTAAGGGTTAATAGAATCAAATGAAAAGAAGTACTTAAAAAGTTTTTTTTTTTAGTTTTAGTCACTAATTGCCCTTTCAATGTTATGAAATTAAAATCTTGGAGCGGCTGCAGCACTAACATCAACAGGGAGCACGTGTACCAGTCAATACATTTTGAGAAAGAGATTTTTAAATGGAAATCAATTTATGAAGTCAGACAAACATTTTTTTCATGGCTGCTGTTCAGTTTATGGTACTGTTCACCCTTGAAATTTTTAAGGGTCAAATTAAACTGAATTCAAATGTTTCACAAATAATTACCCAAACCCAAATTTATTTTGTGAATAAAAACCCATCATACATTGATCCATTTAAAATAAAGCGGCTTAAATTTCGTTCAAAAAAATTTTAAATTGAGAGAAAATGCTCTCTACACGGTTGTGTTTTTCTTAACAAGCTTAACAAGAAATATTGTACTTCACTTTTGTTGGAAAAACCTACTCTCCTCCAATTTTTTTTAAAGCTATTGAGTGGCTACGGAGCCAAGATTTATTTTTTGAATGATTTTTAGACAATTACAGTGCGATCTCGATTTGCGCAACTACCGGTTACAGCAACACCCCGAATAGCGCAACAGGTCATTTATTTACATTACAGTCTTTATAAGTGCAACTTAAAAAACAGCCTCGATAAGTGCAACTTTTATCTTTTTGTCTCTAAATTTTTTCGTTCAGGAACATATTTTTAACAAACATCCTACGTTAAGTAACCGAAAACTCTAACATTTCTTCTTATATATTAAAAATCGATAATTATTTAAAAAAAATAAACATTGCAATTTAATATCAAAGGTTATACAAGAGACTCCTAAAGTAACACAAAATACTTCAACTGACGTGCAACAGTACACTTATGTATATCTGGAGAGCCGTAGTGTCCATTATGATACCTTTCAGCTAACTAACGAAATTAAGAAAAGGAAAAAGGGAGATCTATGTGAGTACTGCTACCTATCTCTTAGCCAATTTCCTTGATGAACTCGACGACATACATAGGAGATTTTTGAAATTGTTTTACACTTTTAAACACTATTTCTTTATATTATACCATGAACTATAATATAAAAATTAAAATTTCTCATATCCTACATCTTTGATAAGTTTGTTTAAATAGAAAAATTAATAATTGAAACTACCTAGTAGATATGTAGATACATATATACGAAGAGTGCTGATGACGGACGTAGCTGTCTAGAAAATGCACTCCACTCTGCTTGTGTCTAAATTTTCTTTATCTCTTTATAATTAAGAACTTAAGCATAAATAATTTATTTATTTATTTCAACATTATCATATTATTCACACAATGATATTTTGCTATTAAAAAACAAAAAAAAACCGTCAATGAAAAATACAATTTATAATTTGTGCTTAAAATTAAGCAACTTTCATCCAACATTTTGACTTAAAATTTAATTACTCATGTCGGTTTACAAATAACGCAAGCTAAATCAAGCTGATGCTATCCTATTTGCCACGTTTTCAATTTATCGGCTTTTCATTGCAATTCAGTTAATTTTGTATTATTTGAAGCGTAAAAATGCCGTCATTTGATTACTAAATATTATTTTCTAAAACCACAACAACCACTTCATTTAAATGTTTCCGTAAAAAAAAACAAAAATTACAGGTACAAATTTTAAATTTAAATAGCGGATTTTTAAATTTATAATAATCATTGATGTACAGTTAAGTGACAATAGGCCTATTTTAAACCCGGTTTTTGAACTAAAATATAAACGAAAAATATTAATTATGTGTCAAAATAGTAATGATTTAAAAAAAGTTCAAGTTTTGTTAAACTACAGAAAATCGTTCTTTGCTGAAAAAAGAAAAACGATTACGATAAATTATGTATTCACTTGTTTTTTTTTGCAATGCAGCGAATATCAATAGATTTGATTTGCTTTCTATTAAGTACCTTTTTAAAAACTGTTGAAATATAATTTTTGCATGCGTTGTGTATATCAAATAACTACAGCACTATTAGTTTTGTTGTTTGTCGTATCAAAAAATTGTATGAAGTGTGAGACAGTTTTAATTGAAACGGGCCAAAAAACGCCTCATATTAAATAATTTGATAATTTAGGATTTTAAAAGAACCATAATTATCAACAAGTAATAATTCAGCAGATGATCTCATTATAGCGAAGTTAAATATATTATGGTTTGAAATTTGAGTTTTCAACAATAAAAACAAGTTATAAGGTTTTCACTATTCTCTAATTTAAATCAGGGTTAATAAAATTGGTACAATTCTACAATTTGTGGCACAGATTGAACCTAATTCAATTTAAACATATTCCCAATTTCATATTGCGGACTATTTTAAATGTCAACTATAGCTCTTATTTCAAAAAACATTATTTGTGTCCCAATTTAAACAAAGATTTATTGCAATATTTACGTTGAGGTTATGTTTGCAGGTAGCTTAGAAATATGATAGAGGGCCTGCACCATGATCGCTTTTTGTAAGGATATTATAATAATAGAAAATAAATCTAGGTTATCGTTCTGATACATAGGTACATCAATGAAAAATGCTATTCAAATTAGAAGAATCATCTTAAGATCATGTAGTTTGTTGAAAAATGTGAATTTTTACTAGAACAAGGAACAACTCCTAATAAGGAGCTGCTTACAAATTTGATGAGGCGAATGTTCAGTTTTTTCCAAAAATAATTATATGTATGTCATTAATTACTTTCATTATTTGTTCTGGATCAAGCCAAATAGTTTTTCCAATTTTGCAAAGAGATTTGCTTAACGTTTTGATCCAAAATACTTTTTTTATTTTTAACCATATTATATTAACAATAAACAAAATATGTTAAATTTATTCGTACAAAAACAAAGAATGTCTAAAAAGAAACAAATGAAGTTTGTTTTTTGTCATAGGATTTTATTATTTTGTACTTTTTAAAATAAAAATAAATTAAAAATTGCGAACAATTTTGAATGATTTGATATACATTTTTAATTATTGTTTATAACTTAAAGCCTGGTACTCTGATCAGTTGTTTATGCGGAATGCTGTCAAACTACAAACATAAAAAATTTGTATGAAAAAGTTATGAAAAATTATATTGCAGAAGTAATACTCTGTGGAAATCATTGAAATGTTTCATGAAACATTTTACCGAAGTTGTGAAATGAAATAAATATCCACTATTTCATGTGGAATTTTTCAAATAACAGCTTTTGCTAACATTTGTAAAACAATGTCGTATACTTAAAAGCAATATAATCGTTCTTCCAAATCCCGGGATAGACACCACATTTTAAATGTCTTGTTCTTGTCAAATAATAAATATGGCTCAACATTTTTAACAAATTCGAATAGAATAATAAGAATTTAGATTGCAAAATATCGTTCAGATAAAGCTAAATAAAAACTTGACAAATCCGTACTTCGCAACAGAAGATTCTTGAATAAGTTCGATTTTAAGTATATTAAATAATCTTTATAACTCAGGGAGGCTACTGCGTATTTTGATTCGAAAGACATTTTTTTCGAAACAAACTGTTAAAGTCACACAAATTCGAACAATTTCCTTTTCGAATCGAAATACGCAGTAACCCCCCTGATCTATACCCAATGTAATAAAATTATCGGGTTTGTTCTGTAATCCGAAACCGAGTGAAATTAAAATCGAACAAATTTTTAAAGAAAAATATAACTTAGTTGCGCCTATTATTTTAAAACATTAGCAATCAAGGAAGTTATGTAAATGGTCTTTAATCAAATGTATAGAAAATAATATCAAAATGATGTAAGATATAGAAGTTATGACAATTTAAAATTTCATTCGGATTCAGTTTCACTCGGTTTCGGATTACATAACATACCAGTATGTTTATTTTTTTTTTTTTTTTTTTGTTCAATTTAAATTAAAATTTTACTTAACAAATAAAATGTATTTAGTACAATTTGATTCCAAAATAGTACAATTTTAAAATTTTATTTAATATAATAAATAAATATTTCATTCTCAAAAAAGCTGTATTATTGCTAGCAATTGAAGGTGTACATATGTACATATATGTATGTACCCATATTAAGTTTAGGTTATAAATGGTTGTGAATAGTTTTATTATCAGCTCCTTAGTATAGCAAATAAATGTATGAGTGTGTGCGCAAACTAATAGTGTGTATAAAGTGCAATTTTAAACATTCAACATTTGGTTTTTTCCGATAAAATATTAACTGTGGTAAAAAATATACATTAAGAAAAACAACAAAATCATAAAATTTAAAACTTTAGTTCTAGAATTTTTTTAAAGCGATGACAGAAATAAAATGTTAAAATGATTTCACAGGGTTTAAAGTTTTTTTTTTTCGTATAAACATAAGAATGTAACTCCCCTTAGCACCAATTCCAATGTATTTTTGAACCTGAAGATATTTTAAATATTACACATATTCAATTACCTTTTTTGAAGTTCAACATATAACGAAACTAAATTTTATTTCCAAACACAGTAGAGAATATTGTAACTAAATGTAAAAGGAGAAATTGCTTGAAATTAGATTAAATTTTGGATTGCTATTTTTATTGAAAATGTATCATAGATAAGATATTATTTTATTATTTTACATCAAATTTGTTTTAGATTTTGTTTTTAAGTACACGATTAGCTAGATTAATGACCAATGCCAAATATTACATAAACCATTAGGATAAATAGTATAGCGTTCGGATGTTTTATATATATAATACATCAACCTTACATCAATTCTATATATGTGTAAAAATCAGTCAAGTGAGAGTCAGACTCACACACGCAAGGTTTCGTACTATGTTCAGTAAAAATTTTTATCATTTAGTGTCAATCTATAACCTTTAGAAGAATTTTTCAAATTCGCGACGTCTAGGGAACATCCTTTCATTTTTATTAAAGTTATTTTCGTTACTTGTTGTTACAGTATTTATTGTAAAATATGATCTGTAAAAATTTTAAATGTCCTATTACTGTTCAAATATAAGGACTTTCTATGAAAATATCAAGAGCATACCTATTGCGGTTCAAAAATAAGGCATTATAAGTGAAAAACATGTTATTGTAGAACACCCTTCAATTGTTATAGCGGCGATGGCAACACATCTACTATACAAATTTCAAGAGTCTACCTATTAAGGTTCAAACAAAAAAGCCAGAAACGTCCAACTCATATCGCTGTCCCTTTCTATGAATATAACAAGAGTCTACCTATTACGATGCAAAAAAAATAAGGCAATATACGTTTAAAACATGTCACTGTCGAAACAACCTTTTATTTTTAGAAATTACTATAGTGGCCGTGGCAATATATCTTCTGTACAAATTTCAAGAGTTTACTTATTATGGTGCAAAAAATAAGGCTATATACACATTAACACACCTTTTGTAAAAATTTCAAGAGGCTACCTAATAGAGTTTGAAAGTTAGATGATATAAATGCAAATCACGTCACTGTCGGAAAACTCTTTAATTTTTGCTACTTGTTATAGAGGCCGTAGTAATATACCATCTGTGAAAATTGCAAGAGTCTACCTGTTATCTATAAACAATAGGATTACGTTTTTACCCTTTGTTTACTAAAATACTGAGTGAAAAATCATTAAATCCGAACAAGAAAATCGGTGGTCAGGCGTTAATGAGCTAAAATAATAAAATAATTATTATCGCCTGAAACTATGCTCCGGATAATATGGACAAGTACTAAAAAATATTAAGAGCAAAGTTGGCAGATAAATAAATCGTTTCGAATATTCGTAGTCGAAAAAATAAAAAAACATTTGGGTTTATGAAAAGGAAAAATGTCCATGCTTCGACGAAATTGGTCGTGCGTAATGAACTCTACGATAGGTTTATTTCTATTTCTTACGCTGATATACGCCTAAATTGCTGCATAGCGCCTTTTTTCCAAAATGTTAAGTTTCCTAGTAAATAAAGTTACTTTTTAAAAAATTATTGTAAATTTTTACTTTTTAATAATATTATAATTCTGTTTTTTAAGCTTTAAGTTTTTTTCAGTTTTAATTTATGATTAGATAAAAGTTTCTTTCTATAACTTTAAGTACAAGATAGATCTTCACACTCGGTAACACTGTTTACCTTAAAACTCATCAATGGTATAATGAAAAATCTTTATTTTATGAAATGGTTTAATAAACTTGCTATAAGTATAAACAGCAGCCGGCTTTTTTCAAATGCTACCCAAATTTACTTTCCTTTTTGACATACATACAAACATACATACATATATACATGTATACATACATATATACATGTATACATACATATATACATATATACATACATATATACATGCATACATACATATATACATGTATACATACATATATACATGTATACATACATATATACATGCATATATTGCTTTTGCTCAGTGCACTATTCTATTTACCTCTGTTCCAGATTTTGACTTTGGTAAAATCCTTATAAACTGATTCTTAAAATTAATAAAAAGAAATATGTAATTTAAATTGAATTAATCTAAACTGCTCTAAAAATAATTGCTGCTAGTTTCAAAAACAAACACGAAATAAAAATCCAAAGGTTATTTCTAAATATTTATAAATGAAAAAATTTGGGGTTTTGTCATTAAATAATTGATAAAACCCTTCATCAGTATTTTATTTTTTTTACAATTTTAACAAAGTTTTGTGAGACCTTAGTATCTTATCCTTACCTTAGTATTTATTTCCAAAAGAAAGTGGAGAAAAGTACGCAAATTTACCTATTTAAATGTACTGCATACTTAAAGGCACGTTTTATTTTTGAAAGCGGGAAACACTGTTGCGCAACAGATGACGCTGTTTAAAATAACGACAAAATGTTAATTGAAAGCGGGATATTTTAAACACGACAGCGCAACAGATAGCGCTGTTTTAAAAAAATACAAAATATAAATTACTTACTGTCAACTAGGGTACTTTTATATACAGTAAATACATATACGTGAAGCACTGAAAACTAACAGTCTTAAAATGATATGGATTACTTTCAAATCAAAATCGAACAAAACAGTGTCAGGACACACACAAAGTGTGTACAGCTAGTAGAATATATATAGAATAAGACTAAAATTGCAAATCTAAGTGTGGTCAAAAATATACAAGCCAAAACTATTACTCAGTATTAGTAATACCGACGAATTTTGAAGTAAGTTCCATGTCATGTTTTTTAGCTAAAGAATATCGAAAGAAATCTCCATTTTTTTGTTTCTCACGAGATCTAAGCTAAAATAAGCAGCGTTTCTGCCAACAAGAAAAAAGAAAAGTACTAAGTCCAAATGCGCTATTATACGCTTTTTAAGATTAGACTTATTTCTGATCTTGAAGTTTAATTTGAGCGTTGATATATTAACAATTTTATAAAAAATATTTTTGGACAAAGTTTTAAAACGATATATGTATTGTTCTTTTAAGGCCCTTTTTTACTTTTTCTCGAAACGACCAAACAAAATCGACAAATTAAGCAGAGGATTATACTGTCCCACACAAATATTTCCCGTAGTATTTAACATAAGTCTGCCAAGTCATTCTACTCATTAAATATGGAAATGGTTCATATCCATATAAAATGAAAGTCTACTCAGTCGTTTTCTTTTAAAATGCAAATACACCTGTAATTTATTTTTTTTTTTGTCTTCCTGCCGTAATCGGTGCTCGGTTGCTCAACAAATTTCGAATTTTACAATTTTATTCATTAAAAAAACCCGTTTTAAACCCCTTTAATCTAATGAAAAGTTATATTGTAATCCAATGTTAGCCAATTTACATCAAGTGGCATAAGAAATATTCCCAAAAGCAATAAAGTAAAATAAATATCGATTATGTATGGAAAATATGAATTTCGCCACTATTTATGTTTCACTTAAGATGCTGTTCGCCATTATATATTCTGTTACAATTTACCTTCAGTTTTCTCCTTAACTTTTAAACTAAAATTTAAATTGGGAATTGTGCATGGGAATCAGTAAGAAGAAGTCTGTTAAATGGGAAAACTGTGAAAGCAATAAGAGAAATTTGCATAAAAATCGTGAAGCAAAAAAGTAGAAGTTATTGAAGCTGAGTTCGTTATAGCAGCAATAGAAGCGTAATGGTAAAGGAGTGGCATTATGCGTTTTCTTATTCATTCAAGTAAAATAAAAAAGCTTTTAAATGGTCTTTCTTTCTCTATCCTTTGTTTTAAAATTATTAAATATTTTACTTGTTCAGTGCTGCAGTTTTTCTACTTCAACCTGGTGTTTATATACATTTATACTTCAATCTACGAATACATACACTCAAAATATTATGTTGGTTCAAATAAAAATTCCTTTTAACAATTATGATTTCATAAAACAAACAAACCGCAAATATATCATTTAATTCAGTTGAGTTTTTCAACAATTTTTGGGTATTTATTTTTCGTATAAGGTAAAATACAGACTTTGCCTGACCAAGTTAAAAAAGCTTTGAACTATTTATTTTCCGCAGTGAAAGTTTCCTTGCTCAAGTCTATTTTAGTAGAAGAGAAACGAGTACAAACTTATTTTATTTCACTTTTCTCTTAAAAATTCAAACTTTTACAAGAAAACTTGACTTGAAAACTAGTTCTTTATATATACATATGTATCTGTATATGCATATGCTTAAGGATACAATCCTTAACTTTTTTAATTTTGTCAGTTAGCAAAACAACTATACAACTATAAAGTGTAGTGAGAGGCCGGTTCACAAGCTAATTAACTATCCTAGCGTTTTCACACGCAAGTGAAAGTTCGAAAAACACAATACAATCGCATATTTTTACTAACACACTCACAATTTTCAGAATTGGAGTCAACCATTTTGTAAGAGTAAATTGCAGCAAATTAATGTCAAAAAGATAAGCGGTTGTGCCACAAATGTTTTAATAAAATAAACGGGGTAAACGGGCTTAAAAATATAAATGTATGTATGTAGTTTAAATTTATTTTGTGTATTAAACAAGTGAATTAATTCAAATAATCACTGAAAACACAATTGGTGTTATTTTAGAACTTGGATTTCAATAAAAACAATTAAAATTTATTGATTTATACTATTTTCCAACAGATTTAACCAAGATTTATGACAGTACCTGGCCGTATCAGCCCTAACCTGAAAGCCTGGACCCACGTTCTAACCCCTTGTTTAGGGGCTTCGGAACTAACAAACTCCTAACACTCAATGGTGCCTTTTGTTGAGAGTGCAACAGAATATTTGACAAACCGCAACTCTTGGGCCAAGCCACAGCCAGCACGTGTATCCCGAAGGGACCTCACCAATAACCGGTCGCAGAGATGGACAGCTCATGTTGGCTACCGGATCCCGTTTTACGAGTGGTTGGGTTTTTAAAAAACAAGACTAAAAAGTTAAAAAAATTTATTTTTCTTTCTAAATTGAATATATTTACATCACTTTTTAACTTAACTGAAAACTGTTGGAACAACCTAAATTAAGTTAATGTAAAACTTCTTTGAGTGTATATATTTAACTACCCACAATCTTATGTATGGCTTTAGCCTGTGGAATCTTATTGATGATGTTAAAAATGGTTGTGGTTGTGGTTTAGAATTTTATCGCAGAAAGTTTTGTTATCCATTCTTTATTGTGGTAAATTAATGTACGCTGAATAAAACATATGAACGAATGGAATTTTAAATATTCAACATCTTTTTTTCTAGAAAAAATTTTTTTATATTTTTTTACGTTTAAACAGAAGTAGTGAAAATATACAGTGGATCAATAAAGTTTAGGCAAATCATGATTTTCAAGAGTGTTCTGTTAATAACTTTGCATCTGGTTCACTTAATAAAATAATTTTGATATCGTTTTTAAGATTGAGAGTTATATTGACCATTTAGAACAAAAAATAATTTATATCTTATTATTTCTAATATGCAACGCTTTAAAAACTAAAAAACAAGCTATGTCTATCTAAAAAAAGTTTAGGCACTTACTGCATTAATGCCCTTTAATCCCTTGTATAACGGTAAATTTTCACTTTTTTATTTCAACTCATGTTTATGCACATGTTAAATCCTCAGTAGGCGAGAGCTTTAAATATAAAAAGTATTCTTGGTATTTAATTCGTGACGAAAACAGCAAAATGAGCAATCGTTCAAAAATTTCCGTAGATGTCCGTAAAATTATAATAAATCTTCATGCACAGGGAAAATCCTATCGCGAAATTGGTGTGATTGTACAGAGGCCCTATACCAGTGTAAGAAACATCATAAAACATTATGAAAAAACCAACAAATTAGAGAATGAGAGGAGAAGTGGACATCCAAAAAAATTTACATCTCGTCAGGAGCGTATCATTGTTGCTGCAGTGGCTCAAAATACAAAGATTTCAGTTGTAGAATTGTGTCGGGAAATGAAGAAAAGTTTTGGTGAAGACCTTAATCCACAAACAATAAGAAATACGCTGCACAGAACTGGATATCATAGAAGAGTTCCCCGTCGCAAACCTTGTCTTTCACACATAAACAAGAAAAAGCGGTTAGAGTTCGCAAAACTCCACATTAATCAGCCTGAAGCCTTCTGGAGCAGTGTGATATTTAGTGATAAATCGAAGTTTAAAATTTTTGGTTCAGATGGTCCACAAAAAATTTGGCGAAAAGCAAACAAAGAGCTTCAAGAAAATAATATTATTAAGACTGTGAAGCACGGTGGTGGCAATGTTATGGTTTGGGGATGTATGGCGGCATCTGGAGTGGGAAATCTTGTCTTTATAGACAACAAAATGGACTAGCACTCTTATTTAAATATTTTAAATGAAAACTTATCTCCAAGTGTTGCGAAGCTGGGCTTAAATGGGAAATTCTTGTTCCAACAAGATAATGACCCAAAACATTCTTCAAATCTTGTGAAGGAATGGCTTATATACTACTGCAAACAGTTAAAAACCCCTCCGCAATCGCCAGACACGAATCCTATAGAGCATATTTGGCACTTACTAGAGAAAAAAAAAAAATACGGAAACATCACATTACATCCAAAGAATCACTTAAAGCGGCACTTCGCTTAGAATGGGAAAAAATTACTCCTGATGAAACATCTAACCTAGTAAGAAGTATGAGTAGACGTTTAGAAGCAATTATCCAAGCTAAAGGAGGTTCAACTAAATACTAGACATGCAAAAACCCGAATATACCGAAAATTTTGCAATGTGTGCTTAAACTTTTTTTACATAGACTTACCTTATTTTTTAGTTTAAAAGCCATTGAAATAATAAGATATGAATTATTTTTCGTGTTAAATGGTCAATAAACTTATCAATCTTGAAAATAGCATGAAAATAATTTTATCAAGTTATGCAGATGCAAAGTTACTGGCGAAACACTTTTAAAAATCATGTTGTGCCTAAACTTTATTGATCCACTGTATATATTTATGGGTTTTCTAGATAAAATGTCTTATTCTATGGAGCTATAAACATTAGGGAACATCATTTATTTATTGAATTTAATTATCTTTCTTGAAGAAGATAAAATGGTACTACAATAGCAAATTGCCAGAAAATTTATTTATTTTTCATAAAATATTCTTCCGATTTCTTAAAAAGTTGATCATTAATGTTGCATATATTTTACACTTATTAAATTTTCGTGTTCTTTTCTACAAAAAATATCAGAGTGTGAATAAACATCGAGTTCTTTTCTAAATATGTCACACCAAAACCAGGTAAATGAGCTATATTTTTACACTCAACTTTTATTCAGGGTAATATATATTTTTTATAAATATTTTCTTTTATTGAAAGCAAGAATTTTATTTTAAATTAAAATTTGTATGTGAATAAATAGTTTATTTTATACGTCACATAGGCATAAATGTTAAATATAAAATCAGTTTGCTTTTGTGTTATTTGAAATCATAGAAAAGATCACACTTTTCAAGGGCTGTGTGATCCATAAAAAGTACTACCTATTAATAAAGCCTGGTAGTCTGTTCAGTTTTTCATGCGGAATACTCTCAAACTACATACATAAAAAATTTGTATGAAAAAGTCATGAAAAAATGTTGCAGAAGTAGTACTCTGTTTTTGCTGTAGAACAACATTGAAATATTTCTGGCAACATTTTATCAAAACTGTGAAATAAAGCAAATGAGCATTATATCATGTGGAATTTTTTTGTAGAAAATTTTGTAAAACAATGTGGTATTTAAAAGCAATAAAATCGTTCATTAGTAATTATTTAAAAAACAAAATCATTACCATTAATCAATGATTAAATTATAAAAAAGCATTGCCATTATTGGCCACATTTGTAATCAACCTTTTTGTAGTGATGTTTCGATTCTTTTCCATCTTTTCATATAAAATAAAAAAAAAAAAAGAAAAAATATAAAAAATTTCTGAGAATTGAATTTGTATGATAGATTTTTAACCCGTAGGAGAATGTGTAGTACAGATTTGCAAAACTAGAGTGAATGCAATAGTAGTGCCTCATTAAATTAAAAAAAAAGTTACAGATTTAGGAAACGCATAACCAGGCTGAAATTGATACTTTAGTCATAGCTATTGAAATCTACTGCGATCATAAATTTGAATTGAAAGAAAATACATTGATTTTTTCCATCAATTATAATTAGTAATTACACAATTTCATTACATTTCCATTATCATTGGTAAAAACAATTGTAATTAAAAATAAAACTGTGAAATTAAATGGTAGTTATTTTTTTTTTCATTGTAACTATTTGAAATAATGCCAATGAAAACTCAATGCTAATGAAAAAATCCCAAGTTATTTTTCCTATTGAATCGGACAAGCTATAAGAATCACCCATTATTTTTTTATTAATATGTTGTAATGCACTTTTTTATCAAAAATTCTCTGAAATATCAAATGTATAAATATTGTAATGTAAATTTCTTAAACATTGTATATTCGAGAAAAGTCTTTAAAAGTATAGTAGAAAAAATTTTTCAAAATTTTAAAACAATATTGTTTTTCTACATTTTATGGTTTGTACTTGGCAACTATTTATTTGAACTAAAAACAAAAAAAAGAATACACCTAATTCTGTTTTTACACGGTAGATTGGTTCCAGAAAAATCCGTGTAAGAAAAAACCTTAATGTTGAGTTCGCACGGCGTAATGCAAACTTTTAAGAGCTACACAATATTAATATTAAATATTAAAACACTTTACTTTTGCTTAAATATGCACGTTTTGTTTATTAAGTATTAATTTGCGTATATCGCGCTTTAAAACAACTTATTTCCACCGTGTCACAATAAGAACTACTTTTTTTACTTTAAAAAATGATCTTTTGATTTTAAATATTTTACAAAACAAGAGACTACCGTTATTAAACGGGACATTTAGTACAATTTAAATAAATATTTTAATAGAGTAAATAAGGACAACGGTGGAATGTGAAAATATGTAAAATAAGGAATTTGTGTTTATATACATATATGTTTGTTTGTATGTAAGTAAATTACAATAAAATACAAAATACAGTGGCGGCGGTAACACTTATGCAAAAATAGGTGATTGGTTCTTTATCTCTTAAACCTATAAAAATTAAACCTATAAATTAAAATTAATGAAAAACTATAATTTTTTTAAGAACAAGAAATCATGTTTATTTGACTAAATCGTATAGGTAATGTGTATTTGCATCTTTAGTGTATGATGAAGACTTAATAGATAGTTCCGTTCCAGAAATCAACGATTGCCTAGTTGATTTTTAATTTTTTATAGTTCTTACTGTAGCTTCGTTTAAACCTAAAATTTGCTAAGAAATGTTGAGCAAAGGCGATCTAAAATTTCATTTTTAATTTCAAAACAAATGGGTTTACGTTGTAGTTTTCATCGTGTTAATATTTTGTGAACTAAAATATTAACACATTTCAATTGATCTAACAAGTAAAGATGCTTTTATGTACAAAAAGGGAATTCCTCTAAATTTTTGATATAAAAATATTTCGCAAAACTTCAATTTTACAAATGAAATCTAAGCAAAAATAATTTTGAATCGTGCTAAATGGAATAAAATCGTGTAAAAAAATATTTTTTTATTTTCAAACCGTTTTTACACGTTTTTACAAGACAAAAAATACCGTGTAAAAACAGAATTGGGTGTATTGTATTTCTTGTCACAAATTTTTGTAATGACACTAAAAGTACATATGCCTTAAAATATGCTGCTCTTTTTAAATATTACAAAGAAAATATTATTACGAATCAGGGATGGTAAGCAAAGTAAGTATACATTTTGCAGCGAACTTTTTTTTAAATTAATTTGTTTATATTTACGAAAATATATGACAATTTTATTAAATTTAAAAGGGTACATAAATATTTATAGATAATTTTAAGTTTTTCTTCTTTTTTAGTCCCTTTAAAAAGTTATAAGTCCTCAATATGTCATGTTTTTAAATTTCACTCTCGAGTACTAACATTCGCATAAGGCCAGAAATATTAGATTTCGTTAAAAATAATGGAGTGCAGCGGAATCTTATTTTGTAATCTGAAAGCCGAGCGCACCAGAATTCTTCAGATATATCTACTATACGAGTATAAATAGAAGAACTTCGTAGGTACGATTGGTAGAAATTCCAAGTTACACATTTAAAATTCCAGTAAATCATATTGCATATAAAATGGGTAGGAAAATTATTGTTTGGTACGCTTCTTTTCTTCTCTAGGGTGATCCGCTAACAATACATACGATATGGTTTTTCGGAAAACCTCTACATTTGACGATAAAAACTCGGTAAAATAAATATTAACTCGGTAATATAAATATTAAATTTACTTTCACCTTTCCTCTTAAGTATAAAAGTTTAAGCTCTACATTTATTTTCTATGCAGATAACAAAAATCACCACGTCCAGACTTACCAGTTTGGGCTATCCTATACATGTTCTGAGCTACCCTTAAGAATTGAGCAAAATATCGTTATAAATAATGGGATAATATTGAAAATAGTGTTGTATAATGATTTCAGACTGTTCCGAAAATCCTACAACAGTTCAGAATGTTGTAGAATAATCTCGAATAACCTGTAACGTAATTTACTGTTCTAAAAATATCTACTGGGAGAAACTTCTAGCTTTTATATTTTCAGAAGAATTTATTTCTGTATGGATGGGGAATAAAGGACTACCACATCAAATAACTTCTTATCGTTCATGAACCCATTTCACAACATACAAACTTATGTTGATAAACGAGTAAAACAAGTTTAGATATTTTTAATTAGTTTAGATATTTTTATAACCCAAATTATAAATTCAAAAAAATTGATTACTACGGGGAAGCTAGTTTTGATTGCCATTTCGCTAAGTGCTTAATTTAGCATCATTGACTTTTGGCCAACATTAGTAACTGAATTAAGGAATTTCAAAATGGATAACAAAGAAATTGAAGTTTTAAAAGTAAATTTAAATATGAAATTAAATATGATTTTACTTCTGGAAACCAGAAACTTTTAAAACATAAATTTATTTAAAGTTCACGAACATTTCATATTTAAATATGGTTTTCATATCTAAAGATGATTTTATTCTGGAAACGTTTGTTTTGTATTTGATGTGCTGGTAATTCCAATGAAATGTTTATACTAATTTTTTATACGACTTTTTTCGTTTGTTGTTGAAAAACTATTTTTTACAAATTAGGTGATTCATTTTAAAGAAAAAATGGATTTATTTTAAATTTATATGCTGCTAATTACTGTATAGAAAGTTCTATTTCACTAATGAATTCCACCAAAATTTGACTACGAATCACTTGCTGTAAATTTTATGAATTGCAATAGGGCATTCCTATAAAATATATTCTAAATAAGAACACGGTGACAAATACCTTAAGGATGGGTATGTTCAGGTCTCCATTTATTATAACTACTTTTTTTCATTGTTTTAAGTAAAAATTCTACCTTTCTCGTATTCACTAATCATTTTAAATAAAAAAACAAAATATTTATACATTTTGCCGATTTTTGTCTATTTTTGGCGAATATTAGCTATTTTGATAAAATTAATTTTTTGTGATTTGTTAAAATTATTTTTAAAATTTAAAAATATCGTATATGTATATTTGAGGCAAAAAACTGCTTTGGCGATTTTTTACATCGATTTTGGAGAAATATGTGAAAATAAAAAATTTTATTAAATTGAGTTAAGCTCTGCATATTAAATTTATGTCCGTTAAATTTCGTCCTTATTTCTGGATTTATTGTCCTTTAATGAATAAAGTACACAAAAAATTACTGGTTTAACTTAACTTACATATAATCGTACATACATATGTATGTATATGTGTACATTTTAACTTTGTTTAGAAATACTCCTTTATTATAACACCTTTTTATTACATACTGAAGCAAAGTTAACGATACACGTATAGCGTTGTAATATTGTGTTAATGAGGATGTTTGCAAACGTGTTAAAATACGCCTTAAGGAAAAAGTCAATAACTGAGGTAAAGGCACATACTTTTGTGGTTATAAACACTTTCTTATGTGTTTATCTGTTATCCCACTTCAGGTGGCTACAGTTACAAATACATTGTAAGAATAATGTAAATAATGTCTAACAAAACATTGGGTTACATTCTGTTGCAAGGGCAAACCATTATATATTTTCAAAAGCATAAAAGAAGCACATAGAGTTTTTTGGACAACTAGTCCTTCAGGTTTTTTTTAAAAATTCATGCTGTCAATTACAACTTTCATTAAAAAAAAAATAACTAAAATTATCAAAGTTAAAACAGATAGAGTTAATGGTTCACTGTTCCAGATGTAAGAGTATATATTTTGTTTATTCGTAACATTAAAAAAAAGTAACTATAAATTACCAACTAACGACGTGTATGGCCTTAGCTACTAGGCCTTAGGCTCAATAAGTTTGAATAAAATTTGGTAAATTTTTTTTAAATGGCTGTATGAGTTAAAGTAAATCAGTTTATTTGTTTGATTTTAAGTCATCGCGATTTGGTATATTTTTTTCGCGATACATAACTTTTGATGACACAATTATGAATCAAGTCAATTCGCTTTGGATTAACCCTTTCGGTCCTGCTCATAAACTAACTGTAAGAAAATTTTTTTCATGATTCCCGTAGTTATTACGTCTAAATTAAGGATTTTTTTTAGAGATTTTAGACTTCTGAGGTTATTGGGTGTTAAGATACTGGAAGTTGCTTTTAAGCAACTTCGGCCCGTTGAGGTAGTAATTTAACAAATTGAAAAATAAAAGGAAGTTAATGAAACAAATTCTTGACTCCTTTTTTATTCTTTAAAACTACTTTTATTAAAGTATGATACCTTACGTATGATAAGATACAAAATAATTTTTGCAAAATAATTGTTACAAAATAGATGAGCGCCGCATTTCGAACGTTTCGCTAGAGGTGTTCTCGTCTTACAAAACCGACATCGATCTTTTTCTCCCCATATGACCATTCGTCATATCTATATAAATTCGGCGGATCGTTAGCAACTTCTCGGCGGTTGGACGAAGAATTGTATGTCAAAGAAGTCGGAGGTAATGATGCGGAATTTAATTCCTGCTGTTCCAAATTTTATCCTCTGGGGGTGCCTTTTCCTTTGTTTAGACCTTGCGGAGATTAATGCAGCATTCAGCAGATCATTTGCTATTTCCGTGTGAATGGCATATGCTTTGGGTTTGGCTCGACCATTTTGAGGTGCTTACGATACAAAAGCCATGAGTTGGTTACTGCCGTTCCTTAACACCAGTCATGTATACGCATGTTCCATTTGGTAGAGCGATGCATAATTTTATAAAGTTAAATTAGCATATCATCCTTCCATGTGTTTGTTATATTCAGATACAATAGCTGGTCTCGCGACATCAATAAATTCTTTTTTCTTTGCGTTCCAACAATGGCATTTTCCAACTGGTTCATCTCCAACAAGTGTAGATAACAAATGTACCGGTTTGTTGTCCAACCAACGAACTGTAGTAATTCCATTATAGACTTCACGCTTCATATCGTAAGATCCTTTTCAGGTTCAGATTTAAATTCGCAACTGCTCATTCGAGTTTTTCTCGAGATTCTCGAGTTTTTCTCGTAAAATATACATATTTCTTACAAGAATAAAAGAAGACTAGATCTCGATTTCATCTCAGTTTTCGAAAATTCTTTTAAGCCATTCTCTAAAACTCTGCCTCACACTCCTAAGCAGCTTCTACATCCGCTTCGCAAACGTGGTTTGCTTATGCCTTTGATTACAATAATTTAAATACCACCGTTACCCAAAGTTGCCTAAAGCAACTTCAATAAACAAAAAATTACTGCTCTCCACCAGCGCAACATTTTTTAAGATACTATTTTTTGTTTTTTATTTAATTTTTTATTAATAAAACTGCGTACTTGTTTCTTTTAAATATGAATTATAAGTATTTTTATTTAATTTTAACTTTTTGCTTTAAAATTTCAGCAATCCAGTTTAACTTGACTGCGCACTATATGTTGAACCGCAGTTATGTCGATTGCGACAATGTTAATACGTTTGTGTTGTTTAATTATTCTAAAAACTATGACTAAGCAATTGTATATGTGCTTTGATGTCTTATTTCAGTTAGTTTCAAATAAAACCCTGCTTAAAATCGAAGTTGCTTATAAGCAACTTTGGGGTCGATAGGGTTAAGGACGATAAAAAGATTCGGACTCAAATGTTGGTATGTGCATGGAATAACCTGAGATTATTATTATTATTATTCACAATTGGTTCCGGTAATCGTACCTTGTAAAAAAGCCCATATTTGTGCATTTTCACACACTTGTGCATTTTCAATGACAAAATATCCCATCGTATTTTTCTAATTTCTAACCTTAAAGAAATTCATCCGCAGACAATTATTTGAGCTGAGTGAGGAGGTTATCACCAATATTTTACTTTGAGAATGGTTTAAGCCAATCTAAGTGGAGGCTTTGATTAAAAACAAAAAAATAATAATCACAACAGAGTTACCATTTGTGCAGATTTATCTTATTTTTGAAGTTTTTTGAGATGCCTAAACATAAAAAAAGATTCTTTAGCTAAACAAAAGATATAAAAATGTGATATTAAGTACTTTTATTCTATTACTTGTCTGAATTTGTTATCAATTAAGCTTCAAATAATTCAGAATAAATGTGTTAAAATAAATAATAACTTGTGCTGGAGATATCCCACAGACTTTTTACATAATCGATCTGGTGTGGAAAAAATACACGAATTTATCAGAAATATCCAAAAATACTTTAACTCCAACTCATATTCCTCTTATCCACTAAGAGCATGTAGAGAATTTTCATTGTAAATACAAAACTGAAATCACCAATCGGAAAACTATATGTATAAAGATATTTACATCGTAAACTTTTTTATGCATACTATTTTTTCAAATGATGTTTGACCTTATTTTTAAAAATTAGAGAAAGCTTTTCCTATTTTTATTTAAAAATTTCAAATAGACACTGTAAACATTACGAGTTAAATATTTTATTTATCAAATTTGTTATAATAATTTGTGTATGTATGCCACTATTTTTGTGGAGTTTGTACAGGTCATACCGTTTGACATATCAAAATGAAATTCAGTATGTGCCTTTGGTATATGGTGATAAGAGCTGTATTAATTTTGGGCATAGTCGGGAAGAGGCAAGAGGTAGTTTACTTAACACCCCAAATCGAAAATAATAAATTTTTCTATTCGAATATACTTTAAACTCTTATTCTTTATGTAATATATCGATAAAAATATCTGTTTTCATTGGGTATGGTAAAGTTGAGTGTAGGCCACTCCAGTTTTTTTAATTTCACTTCTGGTGTTTGTCTATTTGGTTTTTTGGCGATACTTTGCCAAATCGTTCGTATACTCTACCAGAAAATGAAAAATCTTTGTGCCTAGATCAGTGCCCCCAAGGCAATTTTCTTTATATGCGTTTTTCTCTTTATTTTGGGAGAGCAACCATACGTGTGCGCTATTTTCCTGATAAACATGCCCCCGTCAGTCTCTCAAATTATCCAGGCGTGTGCTTATAGGATGTAAATTGTTTCGACAACAAAATATTATAAAATTTTATAAGATGAATAATAAATAGTCCCCCCAACGAAACGGGTCACAGGTGATTATTCTAAATAAAATCTTTAAGCCACACTTTTCGAATATCCAGAAAATTTTGGGCCTCACTTAGTAAATACAATGGAATATCTGGCCTTCAGCAAGACTTTAAGATGATAAGAACATTCCATGTATTTACTTAATACTGCAAAAGCTAAGAAAGCAAAAAGCACTTTCTCTGAGACTGACCGGGTCTGCGATGTGTCGCTGTTAGGATTTGTTGAAAGTTTTAGGTAACGCAACTGGTGATCACTGATTTGTTGGGTATAGCGGAAGTAAGTTATCACCTCAAATTATTTTCTACATATTTTTATTAGTTTTATTTTTTTAATTAACAATTTTTACCAAATAAAGTAAGAAAATATAAATCACTACTGTTGTTTTGTCTAAGCTTTCATACTTTGCTTTTACTTTTTTTGACTTAGCTTTCATTTTGCCAAGGAAATTTTTAGCATAAAAGCTTAATTAAAATTTGGGTAAAGGTTTACTGATAACCTAAATTAAGCACTTAGCGAACTGTCCAAAGAAACTAATTTACCCTGTAATAATTTTTGGTGAATTAATAATTTGGGTTAATAGCGCAATATAACTTAAATTAAAATTAAAAGAATTTTAATACCAAAATATAATTTTTTTCTAATATTTTTAAATATACACATATATGCGTTTATTCTTACCGTCGTATATTAGATTTTGCTTTTAATACAAAACAGTTTTATTTTCTACTGTAGTGAACATGTGTGAGCTTTTATTCTCAAAATCCTGCACATCTTTATCATCAACCGGCAAACATATTATGTACATAAGAGTCAGCACATATAAGAATTTGTGTATAGCTTTTCTTAAGACTCCTTGCAGTAATTGACCCATTGTTCCAACCATAACAATAAAAACTGAAAACGGAAAAGGTAAAAGGTAAAACAATGTTCTCATATTATCTTGAAGACTCAAACATTACAGCTAAGTAAAAAGGTTGTATTGACGTGCTACATTGATGCCTGAATATTAAGTTCCCCACAAGGTTTAGAAAGAAACATAAATATTGTGGATATCTAAAATTCTACAACTAAAGTAAGTAAAACAAAAACCATCAAAATTACATCCTACTTTTAACTTTCAAATGTATTTATCGCTAACAATTATTGTTTATTGCTTTGATTAAGAAACTAGAAAACCTTTTGTTACAGGATGATGCAGAATAAATTTTTCTAAATCTTTAATTGGATTTTTATTTTTACTTTATTGATGTTTGAAATCAAATTCTGCAAGTTTTTAGAAATTGTTGGTCGTTCTTCTTGTTATTTTTACAACCTTTGTATTTGATTTGTATTTTTACTTTTTGGAATTACATTGTTATTAAAATATTTTAAACACATTTTACAGAGCTTTACCATAATTTTAAGACTTTTATGTAAGTTTTAGGATTTTATATAGGGATGGGTACCTCTTTATATATAATAAATTCGTAAGAGTGTTAAAATTTGGTGTGAATTACTTTCAGAGCAAAATCGAACAAAATATTGTCAGCACGCATGAAACGTGTGTGGGAACAGCTAGTATGCAATAAAATTTATTTATAAATGGGATGGGTGACGTTGTCTAGTGCTCCAATTTTGTTACACTTGTGGACATTTAATTTCATTTATTTGAATAAGAATCATTAATAAATTTACCGCCAAAAACAAGCCCCAAGAAACAGATAAATTCTTATAAAAGCGCTTAATTTATGCCAAAATCAATAATTGCATTGGCGTCGTTTGTTATTTTTATGATGAAAATACTTTCGTTTAATAAATAAAAAAAATATTTATTAAGTTACAATGACATTGTCCTCATTTTGGTTTCAGTTCTTGTTTTTCATTAAATTCAAATAGAAATCTTCACCTTGAACTATTGCAAATAAATTCAAAAATAAGCAGACATGATGTACGAATACGAGTTTGTAGTTTAAATTTAAATTGCCTTTTTGCAACTTTGTATGACTGTGTGTCATGATGTGCCATGTTTTCATTATTTACATACAAATTAACGTTCATACATTCTGATGATGAGTTTTTTGACACATGCTGAAGAAAAACCCATATATGTAGATGCATTGATCAAATTAATTTATAATTTGTTTGAATATGTCTCACCTTATTGATATTGAGTGTTAATTTAATAGCGATTGCTATCATTTACTGTAGTGATATTTTTTTGCGCACAAAATTAAATTAAAATAAAAATTTCATTAAGTCATATTCAGTCTGATACTTAGTTAATGGCATCAAATAATTTGTTAAATTTATTTTAAAATAATTTTAGGTTAGTTTAAGACAGAAAGAAGCATATAGGGCAGGGGGCAAGCAAGTAAGAGCTTTCAACTGCCAACCAAGGCGCTTCGAATTTTTTATTTTACAATGATATAAAAGCAAAGAGATGTTTAATGCGAAGAATCTTGACTACAATTTGTATAAGAGTGTAGGCTACAAAATTATGGGTTAAATATATTTTGTGACTAAATTAATGCTTCACAAAGGAAATCGATAATTTAAAAAAATTTACAAGAAAATCGTTCCATTACATTATCTTGTAACTGAATATGCAATTAAATTGGTTGAAGAGGGGGTTTGGCAGACTACACTCTTATACAAAACATGTAACGAGATGCTAATAAAACTTCCCTGTTATGCATTAAAAGCAGTTGTTTTTATTTCTAATACTATTTTTCGCCTTGAATACTTTCATATAAAATAGAAGGTTTTTGTTATTACTATAATATCTGTTTAAGTTAGAAAATGTAGGTGAAAATGCAGAAACTTAAAATCAGAAACTCTTAAATAGAAAGGTATTTCGAATCATCAATTCATATTCAGAAGAAAACAAAATACTACTGAACAAGCATACAGATAAGTAAATACATACCCGTATATTGAAAAAGCTCACCAACAAATGAGGCAGTACCAAAAAAGAAGTACTTGTCACAATAATGCCTTACTTTTGTGGTTGCCAAATTATGTTACCCGATATTACATTAAACCAATCAAATCATTACATCCTAAAACCAATATGGTGTTATGGTATACAGTTATGGATTTAGCTTGAAAATTATAAAAAATTAAATTTCCAAAATAATATTATCGCTCTAATCATTCGTAGAATATGTTTATAAATTTAAAAGTTCTATTGTTCAAAAAGGAAATAGCGAATTTTGCGATCACATACACGTAAAACAAAAAATTATGTTATGGTCACAGGAACCACATTATGTTCTCTGCAACAACATATAGTTGTGATTAAAAACATTTAGAAGTTTGTAACATTTTCTTTGTCACGATAAACAAGTTTTGGTTAAGATTTTAATATTAAATGGTTATTACACCAAAAAATGCAACATGGTTGGTTGGAACTCTATAATTTTCAAGCCACAACCAGAGTTTTATAAATATTACTAATATACAGTCGAATTAGGTTAAGCGCAAATGAGAAATTAAACGATTTGTTTTTTACTTATCCGGAATTTTCAATTATTTTCGGATAAGTGAACAGTGAACTCCTAAGTTTAAAAATAAAACAGACGTATATTAAATTTGAATTCAGATTAATTTTATTAACTACTAGTTATGCCCGCCACGTCGCACAGAGGAGTATTTCACCCAAAAAGCTGGCCAAAAAGGCAGAACTGAATTTTAAGAAATTTAAAGGACTAAGTACGCAGCTTGACAGACAACAATATTTTACATTATATTGTAAATTTTGAAGACTTTTAGTTGCGATTTGTAGCTCTGAGACCAGGCTAAAGTCAGGAGAGTGAAGAAAATTATATGAGATTTACATGTTTTTTTCGGTTTCTGGATGTTTATATGATATTTTTTTTTGCGGCTAAACGAATAAAGGTTTAACAAAGATTATTTTTTTTCGCTGAAAGGTTTGATCAAAAGTTATTTAAAAAAGAAAAAAATTAAAATATGTTGAATATTCATGTTGAAACAATTCGTTCAAAAGCTAAAAAAAAACAAATTATACAATTTTTTTTGCAAAAAAAGGAAAAGAAGAGATTTTTAAAAGTGAGGTTAGCATGTCTACGAATTATGTTTGTTACCACAATAAAATTTGGAATCTCTAATTTTAGAAACAAAAAAAAAAGGTGTGCGCAAGTTTGCGCCATTATTTTTGACGATTTCACATTTTCACATTTCTTCTATTTTTGCTCATCGGGCACTTTTTCTTATACATTTATATCGTCATAAACTTTTATGTATTTTGAATTATTGATTTCAACTCTTATTCACATCACTTTTAACACTTCACAATATTAATACCTGCCTATATGTAATTATAAATTGCAAAAATTCTTAATTATCCATAATAGTTTTAAGTGGCCGAGGCCAGAAATAAGCACTTACGATTATATCGTACGAATTATTCGAGTAAATTCAGCAGAAGCGATACAAATCGAGATGTCTGGAATAGGTTATTTCTGAGCAGTGACGCTTTTATAAGCTGCAGTACGCAAAGAGAACGGATTAATAAAAAAGCTTTTTCATCAGAAACCATCACACTTCTTCTTCCTGACACCGATGATGCAGCTAATTAGGATAATAATTAGTAAGGAATTTTTATTAGTTTAACTTTTACGTTTATAAAGTATTAAATAATATAAAATGAATATAACAAAGCCTTTTTTCATAAAAAAATACTGTTTTATAAGAGCCTTTGAATTTTCAAAATTTTTTTTTTTAATTAGACTATAAATCATATGTATGCATGTACATACAGTCTGTCAAGAATGAGTTTAAACCTTTAAAATCAACATTTGTTAATTGATTTTTGTGATTTATAGAGTCTTTTATTCCTTAGGTATGTGGCTTTTAGAAAAATCTTTAAGATTTTAACTTTTTGGTTCTTAAATTTTTTTATTGCATTTTGAAAACAAAAAATTTGACGCATTTTGCATGTAAATTTTTTGTTCGCCATTAAATTTTTAATAACTCCAAAATAGTAATAGATATAAAATAAATGTATATGAATGGTTTAAGCAGAATTTTCCGGTGCATCTTCCGATCCTAATGCTATTTAAATCGGAGAACACGTTTTCAAGTTATGGCAACTATATAAGGCAACCCAACGATTTAGGGGGTGAAGTATGCCTCGCCTTTAAAAGAAAAACCTTACGTACTAGAGAAAAACGGAAAACATATTTGAATTAAGGGCATCAAAATCCATATAGTCCACATACTTTTATTTCTAGGGTAGAGAAAAATTTTTTGTTGCGCAGTATAATTTTTTCAAAATCTGCCACTAGAATTTTTATATCATACTACACCTAAAACTATCAAAAAACTAAAACTTTTAATTCAAAAAATATAATAATTATTAAATATTATATAATAAATTTAATAATTTTGGCCAGCTTTTCAGGCCAAATACTCCTCTGTGCGTCGTAGGCGTCCTGACAATATTTTGTTCGATTTTGGTTCACCAACATCCGTCTTTTATAGGGACACCATTTTAAATTTTTATATTTTATTCTAAATTTTTATAGCTGTAATAGCTACCACAGTAATACTCATTATTTGTTAATTTTAAAAGATAAAGCGTACATCAAATATCATTAACTATAGGGACACCCTTTCATCTCCAATTTTATAATTCTTATAGCGGACATAATAGTTCACGCCCTTTATAAATATAAAGTGTCTATCTATAACGGTTTCAAAAGACTAGGCCATATAAGTCAAAGTACGTCAGCTATAAGGACACCCTTTAAGTTTTTTTCTAGTTTTTATTGTGGTCATAGTAATATTCGATTTTTTAAAATTTCAAATGTTTATCTATAAGCGTTCAAAAGATAAGGTCATATATATCAAATATCACTAACTTTAGTTACACCCTTTAATTTCCAACTTTATACTTTTTGCGTTAGCTGACATAGTAATATATATTCTATGTAAATATCAAATGTCTGTCTATAACGGTTTCAAAGGGCAACATAAATAAAATAACATCACATATTGGGAAACCGTTTAATTTACAATTTTAAATTAAAGACCTGTTCTTATAGAGGACAAAGACCTTTTGTAAATTTCAACTGTCTGTCTATAATTACAGAACTATTTGGACACCCTTTAATTCATAATTCTAAATATTTATCCTTGTTAGTATACCAGATAAAGTAGTGGAAATCCTACCTGATTTTTAAGTGTTTGTCTGTAACGGTTCAAAAGATAGGGCCATATATGTAGGTCAAATTAAATCAAATATGGGGACACCCTTTAATGTCTAAATTCAAATTATATACTTGTTATAGCGGTCTTACCAATACAGGTTCCTTGTAAATTTCAGATGTCTGCCTATAACGGTTCAAAAGTTTGGCCACATACATACATTACATTAACTATTGGGACACCCTTTTATTTCCAATATCAAATTTTATACTTTTTGAAAAAAATTTTAAAATCGCAGGCACAAAATAAAAAAGCAACTTTCAGACGAATTGATAACCTCCTTCTTTTTTTGAAGTCGGTTAAAAAAATGGTAAAGTTGCGTACTTTCACAAATTTTTCTTCTTCTATTTTCTCTTGGATATGAGATGTTTTAGCGAAAAAGATTAAAGAGTATCCTGTATTTGAATCAAGGTATTAAAGTGCCTTCTCATAAAATCTTACTAAAATTCATTCAGTAGTTGTTGCTTGATGCGAACACAGTAAGACAAAAATTCTAAAAATTGCTGTTTTGTACTCCATTTTGATAATTATCAAACTAACAAAATTTTTTTTTTAAATATTTCATGAACAGAAATAGTCCTATTTTAATTTTATTATATGTATAGATATGCATAGATAATTCATAGAAAGACAATATAAAAATTGAAGTTCCTTTAACAAACTAAAGGGCTTAAAAATACAACGAAAGCTAAGAATTTATCATTTGAATTAAGCGATTTTTTTTAACCGGATTGCGCTTAACCGAATTAGACTGTAGTATAATCAACCATAATATGTTAGTAATAACCAAAATGTGTTAATTTTATTCATATGTAACAAAAAATATTTGTTTTTATTTATTGGGTTCAATTTCAATAGGAAATAGTGATATAGTTGTCATTTGCTACCGTTAAGTCAATTGTAAAGTTTTAAAAAGATTAGTGTAGTGTAAGAGGTGCCGCAAAACACAATGCCGCAGATCCAAATATATTGAAATTTAATAAATTTCAATACATTTCTATCCGAAAAAACCCGTATTATAGAAATAAAAGGACCATTCTAAGTACATTTTATAAGTTTAAGTAAAGTAAAAATCATTAAAATATAATATCTACCCCCATCTTACTAAAAGAAAGAAAAAAAATTAAAAAAATATATATATTTTTCATATTTTTATACCCCATTTAGGTATTAAAACGTGAAAAAATGTTATAAAATGACGATGGATAAGAATATAAGAAATATAACTATGTAAGATTTAAAGACAACAAAATATATTCAAGGCTTTTGCGGCACCTCAAGATGTGGTTCTATCACAATAAAACTTTGTAGAATAACTTCTCACATGAAAGACAAATTTTTAGTGATAAAAATTTGGACGGGTAATAAAAAAAATTATTTTTTGCCATATACTAATGTTCCATAGTACATACATATGTACTTATTTAATTATTATTTCCAATATAAAGTAAGTACTCCCAGTCAAATAATTATATGTATGTGCAAAATTTCTTTTCTTTGGATCTAATGTTGTACTAACGGTAGAGTTGTTGTTTTTGGCATATACATTCTCTTATAATCAGTTCATCTTTTGTTATTGTTTGTTAAGTTTATCTTCGCACCGCATTCGTAATACCGTTATTTTTAGTCAAGCATGTCGAAAATCCCGTGCAAAATATTTGTATGTGCAAAATTAATTATTTGCATTCCAACTGGTGCGAAATCAACGTATTAGCACATAAAGCGGAGAAGTCGCTCCATAAGTTAGTATAGTTGATAAGCAAATGCAAAATATGAAAAACAAATCACAAAATAGGTTTTGTGCTATGAATATTGCATGCATAGATTTGTTACGAAGCGAACACCTTGATTTTGCTGGTGATTTACAACGCGATAACTGGACTTTCCAGCAGGATAATGCACCGATCCACACGGTGAAGACGATAAAGGCGTTTTTTTGATTTTCGACAAATTGATTTGCTCGAGTGTTCTGCTTTAAGTCCAGACGTCTATCCCATCGAGGATCTATGGTGAATACCTTCTGTCAAAATTCAAACATCTTGAAGCTATATGACAGCTGGAAACAGCTAAAAGAAAGCACATATTGGTTGAATGGGTTAATATTGATGTGTCTGTCCTGAAAAAGCTGGTGGAGTCAATGCCCCATGGTGTCAAATTGGTCAGGATACATAAGAGTAACACAATCTCTTATTAACATATATAAAACTTTTATTTTGTAACTAAGATAATATGTATATCTATTAAATAAAATTTTTGCACATATAAATATTTTCTATGGAGATTTAAAGCTTTAATTTTTTCCATGTTAAAAAAAAATTGTTATAATTTTTGATTATATTTTAATTTCTTTTAACTATAAGTTAGAAAAAAATATCTGTTCCCAATTTCCATTGCTTCTTTTAATTCAAATTAAAGCATTGCATATATAATTATTTGTCTAAGGTATATGTTTTGGTAATTTATGTATTAATAAAATCTACATGACGATTTCATTGATACATAAATTGGAAAAACTCAAACATGTCTCCGCCCTGCTAGAAAGCACTTTAACCACCGTTGTGATCAACGTTGGGGCTGCCTAAGACTACAAAAAGAGCCATTTGGGTTTAAAATGGAAGGCTAATCCTTTTGGTGGTGCTTCCTATGCCAAGGGAATTGTACTTAAAAAAGTTGGTATTGAATTCAAACAACCTAATTATACTATCCGCAAGTGCGTAAGAGTGCAATTGATTAAGAACGGAAAAAATCACTGCTTTTGTACCTTGTAACATTAGCTTGAACTAGATCGAAGAACACGATGAGTTGTTAGATGCTGATTTCGGACGTAAAGGTCATGTCATCGGTGATATACCCGGTGTACGTTTTATTGTTGTTTATATCACTAATTTTTCGTTGTTGGTCTTGTGTAAGGAAAGAATGAACGTCCAAAATCTTAAGAGGCTTGTGTTTTATATTTAAAATATAACTATTTTTTTCTTATTAATACACACATGTTTCAAAATAAAAAAAGATTTTCCCATATGACATTTTATAATTTTTAACCATACTATAATCGTTCAATTTAACCATAATATTTAATAATATGGTAAGACTACAACCATATAATTTTAGCATAAAATGTTGCTCTTAGATTATCTCGATTATGGTTTTTCTTTGCATGTATTCAAAAAAGTTCGAAACTCATCCAAAGTCGCTAGACCGTGCTATCCTAATGATCGTGGCTACAATATGCTAAGAAGAAGGCTTAGCTTGGGTTTTGAGTGTCCATTGCCAATATTTTCTTTTAAAGGATGGTTTGTTAAACAGAAATTAAAATATTTCTGTTTAAACTTATACAGATCTGGCAGACATGTGGTTTCAACAAGACCATGTTACTGCACGTGAAAATATCAATTACTGTGACTTTTTTTGTTCGTGTATTTCGCTTTGGTGATCAGAATAAATTTGTGTGGGGTTGTTTGAATTTCTTGGAATCTTCTCCCTTTGTGAACACAGAATATTGAAAGCTCTATCCTATGTTCTTTATGTGGTACCAAATCAAAGAAAAATGTGGTTCTATTTTAATATTATGTTATTTTGTGAGGCCCGCTACTATTTAATTTTAATACATAAGTAGTTTAGTTTTTATATAACTATTAAAAATGTTTAGTTTTAGTTGTAAAGTTTGGTGTTTTAGTTTTATTTTTACATTACGTAAACAATAAATTATAACAAAACTTAAAACACAATAACTAGTAGCAAGCCTTCAATTGCCAAGAAAACATAAAATTAATTTTAGTTCTTTCTACATACATATGTACGTATGTACTAAACTAAAATTAACTAGCCTTTCGTAATAGGAAAAAAGCAACAAAAAAAAATATTTGGAATTCAATATAATTATATCACAAAAGAAAAATTGTTTCATAATAAAAAAGTTATAATATTTATAAACCAGGAATAAATCTAGGATCATAAATCCCCTTTTTCCCCATACATACATATGTAGATATGAACAAAAAAACTTTTAAATGCAACATTTTATATTTTATACACTTTACATTGTCTGGAATAATGAACAAACAATTGAATTCCTTCACTTACAACTACAGTTAGCAGAGGATGTAAAAAGTTTTCAAAACGCGATACAAAAAAACACATTTTTATTTAAACTTAAAACGCATGCACTGGCATGAATAAGCATAATTAAACTCTAAAATACACTATTAAAAAGCATACTTTAAGGAGTTAGTTTTTAGTTTTAATTTGTTAATTATTTCTAACAAGAATATAATCTTTAAAGTTAACGGTAAAATTGTAATATATGCATATACATATGTATATATAACTTGGTAATATGTTCCCTTGATTAACTTAATAATTTTGTAAAGTGTTTTTTTATATTCTGCAAAAAGACCAACAAGAATTTTTAAACGGAAGTTCTTTAAAAGTGTTTGCAATTTACTATGCATCCGGCATGATGTTATAAAAATAAAGTTGCACAACTGAAAACGCGCTGTTCAAATTTATAGTCGGGTGCAAGAAAATATGCATGTCTATAAGCTCTTAGAAAAATTAATTCAACGATAAAGTTTTAATGAATTTTGATAACTTTAAGTAAATAATAAATATTTGTGTTAATATTAAGGTAACAGTTGAAAATTACTGCATTTAAATATGTAATTATACAACGCTTGTTCTTAAAATAAAATTGAAAATTGTTACAAAGTTTTTTTTTACGAGTATAAATCTCTAATAAAGGGTCTTTCTTTAAGCTGAATAAAACAAAGGGTATGTTTGATAACAACGAAATTTTGTCATGCCTTGAAAATCGTACAGATGCCATTATGTGTGGAAGTAAGATAGTAAAAATGTGCGCCACAGTTTCGCTGGATGGCGCGAATCCGAAATGTCCAATTTTTTATGGCTTTGGAGCAGAAATCATGCTAAATTTAAACGATGGTGTGGGTTATGTTGGCTTTAATGGCAGCTGTGGTTTTTTACATATTCGTATACACCAGCGAGAACCTCCCGAAAAAGATGACAACGGGGTCATATCAACCACGAAGCGTTGATGTCATCGACCTAAAGCGCACGTCGTTACGATATTCAGTCCCTCGGATCCACCCACATACTTTGAGGGTGTTGCGTTTCGTCGGCGTTCGCAAGTTATATGACGTGTTACACAAATAATGCGACAATAAAGTAGGCAAAGCAAGTGCATGTGTTGTTGAACGCTATACCCGTTCATGTTATTTAGAAAATAGACTGAATAAAAGACAGCTGCAGATGTTGCTTTAAGAAGTAATTGTCGAAATTCTATTTTTTTAAATTTAATTTTAATTCAAAATCCTTATACTAATGATGCAGATTAGAAGAGTTAAGGTTTGGTTTACACACCTTTATTTTATGAAACCTAATTTTAATTTAATATGTGTTAATAATGTGGGGCGAATTTATGGCTTTTTTAAAAGTGGAATCATAATGCATTAATGCTTCTAACGTGAACGTTTTTGTGTGTCTAGTATGTGGTAGACCGATAGAAATTTAGTTAATGACCAGGATTGAAGCGTATTTATTTTTAATCCTTATAGCGTTGCACTCGTTTTGTAAACGATAGCAGTCTTCTTCTTTTGGGGCTTTTTGAAATTCCATGTTTACTACAACCAACTACAAACCTTACATGTCTTGAAAGTTTACGATGAAGAAGAAATCGCCAATTTGGAGGCAGAGGTTCTGCGAGCAATTTAAAAATGACATAATATGAGTACAAATAGGCATATATTTGGGAAGTAGTGATTTGACCGATAAAATTTTTATAACTTAATGGTATCAGTTTAACATCTTTATGAGGTTCGTTTTCACATTTCGTGAAATTTATTTATCGGCTAAGATCAATAACTTTACGTGGAAACATTAAGACTTGTAATTATTTCTTTCACTAGATAACAGAAGTGGGGGGAGCAATGCGCATACAAATCTTTAATTCTTGTTAGATTATAATAATAGTATATATGTATATGTATATATATTGCATACTTTAATATTAACAAACTAAAAAATCCTCGGACCTTTTATACCTTAACTGGGACCAGCAATTTTTATTTTATTTAAACTTTCTTTTGCAATAACTAATTCTATTAATGATGCAGCTAAGTACATACTTCAAAATAAATACTGCACATAGTAGAAGAAAAAATTCAATGTAAAACTATACCAATTTGTGAACATTTAAAAAAATTAAACAATGATGAACACCATGAGAATAAAAAGGTGGCAAGTTTATTGACATTAATTTTGATTATCCCACAGTTTCATTTTCCAAGCAAAATTAAAATTGGTAATGTTTTACTTTGGAAATTTTAAGTGTTGCCTTTTGTTGTCTGAATTTCTATGTCATAATGATTGTGATCTATTGTTGTTTTGTGAATGTGATTTAATTTTTATTTGCAATTTTAGCTGAAATGTAATTTATTTTCTCTTTTAAGGCAGGGTTTATTGTTACTTTATTCGTGTTGTTTTGATTTTTTTTTGTGCTTAACACTGTGGCCAAGCATCAACATATTTTGGAAATAAATTGGATATTTTAAAGTAACTGTTGTAATTGACATAACATTTTACATGAGCATGGAAGAGAAGTAATACAGTTTAAATGGGGTTACATGCTTTTAAGGATCGGTTTTTAATTATCTAGGATTAATTTTAGATTTAAAAAAATTAAGATCGTAGCAACAGCACCATTTCTCGAATTCATTGTATCAATACACCTAATTCTGTTTTTACACGGTAGATTGGTTTCAGAAAATTCCGTGTAAAAAAAGACCGTATAAAAACAGAATTGGGTGTATTGGGTTAGGCAGCGGCCGGATTTAGCATCGATTTGTTGTTTAGTTTTGCTTTGAAAGTAATTTACACCAAATTTTAAGACTCTCACGTCTTTACCATATATAAAGGTACACATCCCTGGATAATATTCTAAAATTTATATAAAATTCTAAAAATTATTGTAAAGTTCTGTAAAAGGTGTTTAAAATATTGTAATAACAATGCAATTCTATTTGGCGGTAAGTAATTCATATTTTGTCATTTTTAAAACCAGCCATCTGTTGCGCAACTGTGTTTAAAATATCCCGCTTTCAATTCATATTTTATCATCATTGCTTTAAAGCAGCGCCAACTGTTGCGCAACCGTTTAAATCATACCGCTTTCAAAAATAAAAGATGCCTTTAAATCGGTAAAAATACTTTACTAAGACATTTTTGTGGAAAAAAGTATCCTATATAGGAATAAGGATACAGATCTACCTCCTCACAAAATTTGCTTAAAATCAATCCAGTGGTTTTTGCTGTTAATTCGGCTATTAATTCGATTCTTTCAAAAACTATTGTTGAAATGTTCAAAAGAAAATTAAATGAACTAAAGGATGATAAAACGTTTGCGATACTTTTTCAACAGATTTTTCAAGCCACTCAAATCTGTAGAACCGTCAACTAACCTTGTGTTATTAACGAAATGGAACCAAACAACTTTTAAAGAGAGACTTAACAAGGCAATAAATAAGGCAATGGCAAAAACAGATAAAAGAAAACCAAAGGTAGCAAGTTTGTTTGAAAAGGAATTTGAGTTATTTGAAACCAGTAACATTCAAAGAACATGGATAAACTTAATAATGCATTGTTAATAATAAAACTTACCTCAGTGGAAAGTGAAAGGGGGTTTTCCATCGCTGGAAATTTCGCAATAAAAACAAGCAACAGAATGTCCAGTGATTTGTTAAAATTAATTAATGAAATACTTTTCCAGTATTTATAAATATTTGTTTCAACTTGTTTTGTTTTTAAGTTTTATTAACTGTAGTACTAATACTTAGTAGTTTGTGTCTAAGGAATGCGAATTTTTTTTCCGTTTCCCGGGAAATGAAAAAGTCCAAACCCTACCGCTGCAATAAAAAATTAGTAGAAACATAAAATTACAAACTAAAGGGTGAGACAAATAAGACCTGGTTTTGGTGCATATTGCTTACCTTGTATTTCTTTGAAAATGAATGCAACAGATTACTCTCTTTTAAATTTTTAGCTGCTTTTGTTTATATTTTGACACTATAAATTTGTTATAAATAAAAAAATATGAAATTTAGTTTTTTACTATAAAAGATAGAAACTTGCATTTAGTAAGAATTAAAATTTGAAATCCAACTCCTTATTTCTATGCCCATGTGAAAGTTTTTGTCTATCGGTCTTGCAGTTAAAAAATGGTTTGTTTGTTTCTAACATATCTCGATTCTAACCCACTGTGCTTTCCATGTTTTTTCTTTTTTCATTAACTTTGTTTCATTATGCCCTACAACATCAGAAGTGTAAAACTTTTGTTGTATTTATGTTTGTTAAGTTCAAAACTTATAAACTCTTTCGTATACAAAAACAGAAATACTAACAACGCGTTAAATACGCCTTTGAAACTAAAGTAATTGAAAATAAAAAAAAATAAAGTAGAATAAATTTCTTGCTGATTTCAATAAATTTCTGTTTGTCATAAGCAGGTTATCGATATTTTAAACATTTGGGGTAGTAGTAATTTAAAAATCAGCCTTCGAATTTTATATAAATTTTAGAATTTTAACCAGAATTGGGTACCTTTATATACACACACAACGTCGCAAGGGTTTTATCTATTTAAGAACCCTGCTTCTAATAATCTATGGCCTTTGCATAACACTTTATTTTCCTTTATCACTTGACGCACTTCCAAAAACGAAAAATTTTTTATTAAAAAAACGCACAGGGCTGACTTTTCCTTTATAGGTAGAGAGCTGAAATTTGGTATTCAAGTAGGTCTCGCTGAGATAGTTACCAGAAAGTCTGAAAACGATAAAATTTTTATACTTCCGATCGTAAACTTTAACTTAAAAGATTTGGATTAGAAAAAAAGAACTTGCATTCGCACAAAGCCATAAATGTGAATTAAGACCAATAAAAGTACAAGTTTTGTTTGGTCTGTAGAAGATACCAAAATAAATTATTAAAATTAAAAAAAAAACCCCCATCAATATAATTCAATTGCACAAAGCAAGAACTGGGTTTGACAGTTGGATAGGAAGTTGGGCTTATTTTTACATTTATGTTTTTGTGCGGATATGCCTTAAATAATAAAAATTAGTATAAATTCACACTTATAGGTTAAGCTAAAATTTGTTCCAAATACTCAAACTTTATTAAAAAATCTTAAATATTTTCAAAACTTTTTATCAAAAATTTGTTAGGTTAATTTTCTAAATTAAAAGGCACTTTTTGTGCTTTTAATGAAAAGTTATTTCAACATATTCACTTAGCCAAATATACAATGCCTACGTTACGGATAATAAAATTTGGGATGCAATTGTTGTGGAATTTCTGGTGTAGGTCATTTATAGTTTCGATCTCTAACACAACTAATTTGTACCTCCTCCTTTGCTTTTAACTTGTTCAAGCGTATAATTTTTTATATATTCTCTGCAATTTCTTTTCATACCTTTTCACTTCTTTATTTCTTTTAATTTTGCTTTTTAATTTAAATAAAACATAATTGGGTTATTATATTTTTTCATGCAGCTTTTTATGTGAAAGTACTCCTCTGTATACATTTTTCACACTTATTAAATTATATCAACTGCATTTGTTTTGTGAATAAATTTGTTAATATAAAAGGTGAACGAGGTTCATGGCATAAGCATAGCAAAAAGCTATTTAGCAGTCTCTATAAGAAAACATGAACCATAAATATATCTATTAAAATGGTGGTAGAAGAACGAATTGTGTATAACACATACAAGAGCGTTGTTAGATGACGTTAAACTTGCAATAACCCTCGTATCTATGTACTTCATATATTATCAGCGCATACACAAACATATGCACTTTTTTAATACAATGTTATGCTCGTTAAACAAAGTAATGTAATGTCAAAGGGAAATTTAAGAAAAAAAAAACCAAAGAGCTTAAAGTTTTTTTTTTAAGAAGGAAGCCCTGTAAAAACAGAAATTATAACTTGAAAGTTTGAAAGCGTAATTTTTCTAGATGAAAGTTCGAGACTTTACGGATTTTTTTAATTTTAGGAAAGCGATAATCAAAAGGCCTAACTTTAAATTGGTCTTTTCCGAAGATTTTTTGGCGTTTGTAAAAGTTCATTTTGTTGCAATTTACTATTTAGAACGATTCTTCTTTCTCATCGTCATCTTAATTATTATAAATAAACCATGATATATGTGTTTAAAAAAGGGATACCTTCCCCATATTTTATTTTATTTTTATTAAATAAATAAGGAGTGCAAATTCACATTTTTTCCTTATAATTATGAGGTGAAATTTTGCATCTATTTGATTTCAGTTTGTCAAATTAAAGGATTTTTCGACAGCGAGATGATTTGTACTTTAATAGACTTATTTTGGAACCGTAATATGTAGATTCTTGAAATTTTTACAGTAGATGTCGTTCTTCGGCCACAGTAACAATTACTAATAAGTAAAGGGTGTTCCATCAATTATATGTTTTTCACGTATATTACTTTAGTTTTTGAACCGCAATAGGTAATCGCCTGATATTTTTATAGAAAATGTATTACCAACAATTACTAAAATTTAAAGGGCGTTCCAATAGTGATGTAATTTTCGTGAATATGACTTTAATTTTAAGATTAAAGGTTGCCCCATATGACATGCAAAAATTAACAACTTGAATTTTTAAAGTTGTACTAAACATAGTACGGAACCCTACGTGTGTGAATCTAACTCGCACTTGACTTATTTATTATTATACCTATAAGAACCCCTTTGAAGCTTCGAGAGTAAAATGGAAAAAAATGGATTTATTCCAAATAGTACATGAATCCAATGCTAGGCTTGTTGAAATTTTAATTTTTAGTTAGAAAATTGTGCTCAATTTCAAAATGTCAAGGAGATGGGTGTATATCAGTAATAAAGGACTGTTTAAGGAGTTTCAAAATATATATTAAGCACAAAGAAAAATGGACCGATTTTTAACCATGCATGACACATGGCTCGAAGGAACAATAGCAACACCTGTATGGGAGTTCGTCTTCAGAATGATTATATAAGCCGTGAGAATTCAGTACGATGCTGATTTAACCCGCCGCACAGAGTTCAGGTATTAACTGTGGAAGAGCTTTTGTTTGTTTATACTACACAGACAAATAAATAAATGGATTTTCTCAGTTTAACATGGAAATAAAGTTATTACTTGGGCTGAGTTGAACAAATATTTTAATTTTTTTTATAACCTAAACAAATGCGTCTTAAGGCCATGACTCACTATCATACTCAGTCGTACGATTTGTCAAAAATTGCATGTGTGCTCAAAAAGTATGAGTAGTGTGGATTAAAAGTGTATGTGTGTGACATAGTTTTTGACAGTCTCTACGATTTGATAATCTTTTAAAAAAAATTATAAAATAGTATTTTTCCATGCGAGTTGCAAAATCTCGTTTTGTATGAAAAGATTTTGTAAGTAGAACAGAATTCTGTCAGATTTTTTTGTGATTAACTCGTACGATTTTGTAGGATAGTGCATCCTGGCCTTTAACAGTTATGTGCGAAATAGTACAAGCCTCACGCGTTGGGTTTACCAACAAAAAGCTTTTTGCGGCATTTACTTACACTTGTTATTTTGATTTTGCTTTGAAAGCAATACACTTCTTCAGTGCTTCAGTTATGGGTTATGTATTTACTTTATATAAAGGGTCCCTACTAAAATATGCCGCCTTAAAGTATGCATATCGTTAAAATTTGGTGCTTTCAGTGCTTTTTCCCACTTTCTCTTGAAAATAAGATATTTTTTTTTCAGGATACTAAAGTTCCTTCTCACACAATTTTGTTAAAATTCATCTGGGAGTTTTTACGTGATGCCTTACGTATATTTAAAAAAAATATCTTTCACTGAACCAAAAATTTATATAAATACTGTTAAATGGGTTGTAGAATATAGAATATAAAATTTATAAATTATATAAATATAATTAAATTAACTAAAATTATTATAAAAGTACTATTATTACGACAAATCCCAATTAAGCAGTGATCCAGGGTTGTGGATTTGATTCCGACAAAAATGCTGGTCTGTTGTATTGCAAGTTGACAGGGAGAGCAGAGACACCGCTTATATAAGCGGTGTATCTTAAACTGGATAATTCTGTTTGTGACAGGGAGAAGCTGAGATGGTAAATTGTTTATGAATGTCCAGGTGGCTAGCATTAGGCTAAGGACAATGGACAAACGCATATTAAATGTATCCTTTGACAATTACAAGTTACTCTGTGATGAGGAAGAAAGTCTACAGTTATCAGTCGCCAGTGTGAAATCATTACAGTCGAGATTAAACAGACTAGTAATAACACGAATCTTTGTGGTCGTAAAATACAAATTGTATACCAGAAATCATTATGGAACGAAGGGGGTCGAAGGAGGAAAATTAACCCATTTAGTCAGTGGTTTGTTTTCGTTTCTCCCTTTGAAATAATTAATATTTTTTTATTTAAACATAACTCTATTATTTTTCGGCTCGTAATTTTTCAGTAGTCTGGCTTCTAATTACAAAGTTCTCTAATTTTTCTATTCCTCTTTCTAATGGCGAACAATAAATTTTCCATACTTTTGCACACATTTTGTTTCAGCAGCATACAATTTTAGTTACTATTGCATACGTTTTATATGTAATTAAAATTTCTAATCAAATACAAATTAATGCAAATACATAAGAACGTAACTTTACAAATGAACACAAACCCAGTCATTAATTTTACTTGAATTTGAACACATTTATTCACAAAAGATAACATTAACTGAATACCACACAGTGGAGTTAAAATAACTTTAAACGTACATACTTGTACTATAAGCAGGAGGTAGCTTTAATATTTTTCAATATTTATTCACGTATTGAGTACTTTCCTACAGAGTGGAAGATTTCTTTGGTGACTATGATACCTAAGCCAGGAAAGGACTACACAAAGGTAGAATCACACAGACCCTTAAGTATTTTATCAAACATATCGAAGCTATTTGAGAGAATATTAATAAGTAAACTAAATACAATTCTTAGCGCGAAAGGAAGTATTCCGAATCATCAATTCGACTTCAGAAAACAACATAGTACGATCCAACAAACATACCGATAAGTATCTAAAAAGACCTTTGAAGAACGAAAATAGTGTTCTGCGCTTTTTATCGACATTGGTGTATGGCATTCAATTTTGAGGAACTGCCTCAGCTAGCAGAGTAGAAAAAAGTCAAAGGCGCCAAAAGAAGATTCTAAGGATAATTACAGCTGCTCCCTGGTATATAAAAATTTGGAACATCCACAAAGATTTTAGCGTACCATCAGTTAAAGCAGAAATAGCGAAATATGCAGTAACGTATTTAAAGAAGCTTGAAACACATCCAAATCCGCTGGCCCCTAACTTACTAAAACTAAACTAAACTAACAAATTGTTCGAGCAAATCTAAAACTATTAGCGATTTGGAACATAAAATTTTGTGGACAATTTTAAAAAAACATTAAACTAAAATCAAATGACTGCAACGGGATTGAAAGCCTTATTAGATTATTCCTCATATAAGAAGAATAAAACTAATAATGCATTGAAGTTATGCAGTTTTATTTTCAGATTATGTTAGAGATTTTTACCTGATAGTGATAATATAATTTTTTTTTTTTAAATAATGAGAGGGAAATAGTCATATTGACAAAATTTCTTCTATACAAGGATTTTAATAAAATTATTTTTTTTGCAAAGGTATGTAACATAGGGTTCATATAGAGCCAACTGAACTGTCAAAACCCTAAGTCTTTTGTCAAAAAACCCAAATCTAAGAACGTATTTGTAGCCAAAAAAAACTTTCCCACAGCACCTAAAGTTCGCATAGTTGTACAAAATGTTTTGTAAAAATAAACATGTTTTTTGCATTAAATTTTAGATGTTAAAATAAATATTTCTCTTCATATAAAATAGAAATAAAAATTGTGTTCATATATTTGTGTAATTTTAAATATTTATTATTTTATATTAAAAAAATTTCATCCCCTAAAAGACAAAAAATTCAATAGTGCGAAGAAATAAATTTCACCTAACAAATGCTAACGAAATGAGATTTATTTTAGTTTGAAAAAATTTAAAATACATAAAATGTGAATAAATTTTTAGAAAAAAAAAATTAAAAATTATGTACAAACTTGAAAAGCGTAATAGTGTCATAATGTGAGTACAAATTGTACTCCCCTTTGTGTGTTGTATTTACTCTGTAACCGTAGGTGTTAAGACATTTACAGTCACCTTTTGATGGCATTTGGAGAGATGGCTTTCTATGTACTCTATGGCCTGTATATTTGACTAAAAAGAAGGTTAGTTGTATTTTCAAGTTGTAGTTTTTGTTCAATTCTACACCCAATTTTAAAGTATTTATGTAAATTTTTGGTTTAGGGTGGGTTGTTTCAGAATTTCCTGGTTATTTACTCTTCGAAACCTATTTGTATTCCAAATTTGGGGAAATGGCAGCGCTAAAGCTATCGTATGCGAAAATCATCTTGTTATATGTACACTAAACAAGTTACATCTAATATTTTAAACAGCGAAGTTTTGCCTGAAGTCTAAAGAGTGTTATTAAATTTACATTAAATACTTTTTTGGAAATAACGGTTTGGCAATATTAAACCGGAAACGGTTTAGGTTTTACTTCATCGAGGATGGTGCTGGCTTATTATATCGTTAGGATAAATGGACAACTACTACATCATATATTCAACAAATGGAAAATCTCTGGTCTTTATTTGGTACTTTTTGTTTGAATTCATGGCCTACACGCAATTTTTTCGGGACATGACTTGTAGTACTATCTCCAGTTCAATAAATTTTTGAGAATAAAATTAGACTGCTCTTATTTAAAATATTTTAAAATAAATGTTCAATAATTACATTCTGTTTCACTGTTCAATAATGTCTAACTGTTTGAATGCCAGAGCAAAGCAGATAAAGTGTACATTAGTTGTTAAGTTCATTTAAATCCAAATGACAGGCATATCAATATGTGTTTAGTATAGAATGAATTGTTATAAGTTCAAGTAAGAAAGTCTTAAATATACATCATATATACAAATGTTTAATTTTAATGTAAATTCCGAGTAAATTAAACAAAATTATAACGATATTTGTAAGGCTACAACGATATACGAGAACATACATAAGTTGGTAGGTAAGTGAATGGCACACAAATATCAATTAATTAATTTGGTTTTAAATATTAGTTTTTACGCCTATGGGTGAAATATACCTCTGTGTGTGAGTTCCCTGGCAATTTTTTCATCTGCATATGAGCCCTTGATTTTTAAAGTGGCATAAGTCAAAATTTTAAAAATCTAGTTTATTAGCTATTTCATATCAAATCCTAATAAAATAACATAATCTGAAGCAATTCGCAGTATGCCACGCAAATTTAGTTGATAAATTGCGTTTATTTTTTGTTTGGTACCATATACAGGTATTTGTCAAAGTTCGACAAATAATTATTAGTAATTTTGTCATATCTTCAGACAGCGGTTCACGTATGATCAGGTAATCCTATTAATCTATTAATGTAAAAATGCACTATTTATAGTTAGTTGTAGACATTATACGGTGAAGAAGTATAAGTTATAAATGATTTCATTTCAACGAAACAACTGGGACAATCAACAACTAATAGAAAAAACACCAATGGACAAGCTGTGTCTTGGCTAAAAATACAATGGATCAGATTTCTAAAAAATGCTCCATAAATAATGTTTAATAAAACTTCTTTGGATGACAGTTCCGAATTCAAAGTGTTAGACCTTTCACCTAAAATAGGATCGCCAAGAATATACGAAAATATTGATTTGCTTGCATTATACACAACCATTAGACCAATAACAGAAGAAAAACGTAAAGATATGATGGATTTACTACCCTATATTCCACCAATTTTCCACAAACACTTTATTTCCCTAAATACTAAAAAATAAACTACTTAGTTACAATGTAATGAGTGTGAACAATTTCTAACATTTCTAATTCAATTGCACAAAGCAAGAACTGGGTTTGACAGTTGGATAGGAAGTTGGGCTTATTTTTACATTTATGTTTTTGTGCGGATATGCCTTAAATAATAAAAATTAGTATAAATTCACACTTATAGGTTAAGCTAAAATTTGTTCCAAATACTCAAACTTTATTAAAAAATCTTAAATATTTTCAAAACTTTTTATCAAAAATTTGTTAGGTTAATTTTCTAAATTAAAAGGCACTTTTTGTGCTTTTAATGAAAAGTTATTTCAACATATTCACTTAGCCAAATATACAATGCCTACGTTACGGATAATAAAATTTGGGATGCAATTGTTGTGGAATTTCTGGTGTAGGTCATTTATAGTTTCGATCTCTAACACAACTAATTTGTACCTCCTCCTTTGCTTTTAACTTGTTCAAGCGTATAATTTTTTATATATTCTCTGCAATTTCTTTTCATACCTTTTCACTTCTTTATTTCTTTTAATTTTGCTTTTTAATTTAAATAAAACATAATTGGGTTATTATATTTTTTCATGCAGCTTTTTATGTGAAAGTACTCCTCTGTATACATTTTTCACACTTATTAAATTATATCAACTGCATTTGTTTTGTGAATAAATTTGTTAATATAAAAGGTGAACGAGGTTCATGGCATAAGCATAGCAAAAAGCTATTTAGCAGTCTCTATAAGAAAACATGAACCATAAATATATCTATTAAAATGGTGGTAGAAGAACGAATTGTGTATAACACATACAAGAGCGTTGTTAGATGACGTTAAACTTGCAATAACCCTCGTATCTATGTACTTCATATATTATCAGCGCATACACAAACATATGCACTTTTTTAATACAATGTTATGCTCGTTAAACAAAGTAATGTAATGTCAAAGGGAAATTTAAGAAAAAAAAAACCAAAGAGCTTAAAGTTTTTTTTTTAAGAAGGAAGCCCTGTAAAAACAGAAATTATAACTTGAAAGTTTGAAAGCGTAATTTTTCTAGATGAAAGTTCGAGACTTTACGGATTTTTTTAATTTTAGGAAAGCGATAATCAAAAGGCCTAACTTTAAATTGGTCTTTTCCGAAGATTTTTTGGCGTTTGTAAAAGTTCATTTTGTTGCAATTTACTATTTAGAACGATTCTTCTTTCTCATCGTCATCTTAATTATTATAAATAAACCATGATATATGTGTTTAAAAAAGGGATACCTTCCCCATATTTTATTTTATTTTTATTAAATAAATAAGGAGTGCAAATTCACATTTTTTCCTTATAATTATGAGGTGAAATTTTGCATCTATTTGATTTCAGTTTGTCAAATTAAAGGATTTTTCGACAGCGAGATGATTTGTACTTTAATAGACTTATTTTGGAACCGTAATATGTAGATTCTTGAAATTTTTACAGTAGATGTCGTTCTTCGGCCACAGTAACAATTACTAATAAGTAAAGGGTGTTCCATCAATTATATGTTTTTCACGTATATTACTTTAGTTTTTGAACCGCAATAGGTAATCGCCTGATATTTTTATAGAAAATGTATTACCAACAATTACTAAAATTTAAAGGGCGTTCCAATAGTGATGTAATTTTCGTGAATATGACTTTAATTTTAAGATTAAAGGTTGCCCCATATGACATGCAAAAATTAACAACTTGAATTTTTAAAGTTGTACTAAACATAGTACGGAACCCTACGTGTGTGAATCTAACTCGCACTTGACTTATTTATTATTATACCTATAAGAACCCCTTTGAAGCTTCGAGAGTAAAATGGAAAAAAATGGATTTATTCCAAATAGTACATGAATCCAATGCTAGGCTTGTTGAAATTTTAATTTTTAGTTAGAAAATTGTGCTCAATTTCAAAATGTCAAGGAGATGGGTGTATATCAGTAATAAAGGACTGTTTAAGGAGTTTCAAAATATATATTAAGCACAAAGAAAAATGGACCGATTTTTAACCATGCATGACACATGGCTCGAAGGAACAATAGCAACACCTGTATGGGAGTTCGTCTTCAGAATGATTATATAAGCCGTGAGAATTCAGTACGATGCTGATTTAACCCGCCGCACAGAGTTCAGGTATTAACTGTGGAAGAGCTTTTGTTTGTTTATACTACACAGACAAATAAATAAATGGATTTTCTCAGTTTAACATGGAAATAAAGTTATTACTTGGGCTGAGTTGAACAAATATTTTAATTTTTTTTATAACCTAAACAAATGCGTCTTAAGGCCATGACTCACTATCATACTCAGTCGTACGATTTGTCAAAAATTGCATGTGTGCTCAAAAAGTATGAGTAGTGTGGATTAAAAGTGTATGTGTGTGACATAGTTTTTGACAGTCTCTACGATTTGATAATCTTTTAAAAAAAATTATAAAATAGTATTTTTCCATGCGAGTTGCAAAATCTCGTTTTGTATGAAAAGATTTTGTAAGTAGAACAGAATTCTGTCAGATTTTTTTGTGATTAACTCGTACGATTTTGTAGGATAGTGCATCCTGGCCTTTAACAGTTATGTGCGAAATAGTACAAGCCTCACGCGTTGGGTTTACCAACAAAAAGCTTTTTGCGGCATTTACTTACACTTGTTATTTTGATTTTGCTTTGAAAGCAATACACTTCTTCAGTGCTTCAGTTATGGGTTATGTATTTACTTTATATAAAGGGTCCCTACTAAAATATGCCGCCTTAAAGTATGCATATCGTTAAAATTTGGTGCTTTCAGTGCTTTTTCCCACTTTCTCTTGAAAATAAGATATTTTTTTTTCAGGATACTAAAGTTCCTTCTCACACAATTTTGTTAAAATTCATCTGGGAGTTTTTACGTGATGCCTTACGTATATTTAAAAAAAATATCTTTCACTGAACCAAAAATTTATATAAATACTGTTAAATGGGTTGTAGAATATAGAATATAAAATTTATAAATTATATAAATATAATTAAATTAACTAAAATTATTATAAAAGTACTATTATTACGACAAATCCCAATTAAGCAGTGATCCAGGGTTGTGGATTTGATTCCGACAAAAATGCTGGTCTGTTGTATTGCAAGTTGACAGGGAGAGCAGAGACACCGCTTATATAAGCGGTGTATCTTAAACTGGATAATTCTGTTTGTGACAGGGAGAAGCTGAGATGGTAAATTGTTTATGAATGTCCAGGTGGCTAGCATTAGGCTAAGGACAATGGACAAACGCATATTAAATGTATCCTTTGACAATTACAAGTTACTCTGTGATGAGGAAGAAAGTCTACAGTTATCAGTCGCCAGTGTGAAATCATTACAGTCGAGATTAAACAGACTAGTAATAACACGAATCTTTGTGGTCGTAAAATACAAATTGTATACCAGAAATCATTATGGAACGAAGGGGGTCGAAGGAGGAAAATTAACCCATTTAGTCAGTGGTTTGTTTTCGTTTCTCCCTTTGAAATAATTAATATTTTTTTATTTAAACATAACTCTATTATTTTTCGGCTCGTAATTTTTCAGTAGTCTGGCTTCTAATTACAAAGTTCTCTAATTTTTCTATTCCTCTTTCTAATGGCGAACAATAAATTTTCCATACTTTTGCACACATTTTGTTTCAGCAGCATACAATTTTAGTTACTATTGCATACGTTTTATATGTAATTAAAATTTCTAATCAAATACAAATTAATGCAAATACATAAGAACGTAACTTTACAAATGAACACAAACCCAGTCATTAATTTTACTTGAATTTGAACACATTTATTCACAAAAGATAACATTAACTGAATACCACACAGTGGAGTTAAAATAACTTTAAACGTACATACTTGTACTATAAGCAGGAGGTAGCTTTAATATTTTTCAATATTTATTCACGTATTGAGTACTTTCCTACAGAGTGGAAGATTTCTTTGGTGACTATGATACCTAAGCCAGGAAAGGACTACACAAAGGTAGAATCACACAGACCCTTAAGTATTTTATCAAACATATCGAAGCTATTTGAGAGAATATTAATAAGTAAACTAAATACAATTCTTAGCGCGAAAGGAAGTATTCCGAATCATCAATTCGACTTCAGAAAACAACATAGTACGATCCAACAAACATACCGATAAGTATCTAAAAAGACCTTTGAAGAACGAAAATAGTGTTCTGCGCTTTTTATCGACATTGGTGTATGGCATTCAATTTTGAGGAACTGCCTCAGCTAGCAGAGTAGAAAAAAGTCAAAGGCGCCAAAAGAAGATTCTAAGGATAATTACAGCTGCTCCCTGGTATATAAAAATTTGGAACATCCACAAAGATTTTAGCGTACCATCAGTTAAAGCAGAAATAGCGAAATATGCAGTAACGTATTTAAAGAAGCTTGAAACACATCCAAATCCGCTGGCCCCTAACTTACTAAAACTAAACTAAACTAACAAATTGTTCGAGCAAATCTAAAACTATTAGCGATTTGGAACATAAAATTTTGTGGACAATTTTAAAAAAACATTAAACTAAAATCAAATGACTGCAACGGGATTGAAAGCCTTATTAGATTATTCCTCATATAAGAAGAATAAAACTAATAATGCATTGAAGTTATGCAGTTTTATTTTCAGATTATGTTAGAGATTTTTACCTGATAGTGATAATATAATTTTTTTTTTTTAAATAATGAGAGGGAAATAGTCATATTGACAAAATTTCTTCTATACAAGGATTTTAATAAAATTATTTTTTTTGCAAAGGTATGTAACATAGGGTTCATATAGAGCCAACTGAACTGTCAAAACCCTAAGTCTTTTGTCAAAAAACCCAAATCTAAGAACGTATTTGTAGCCAAAAAAAACTTTCCCACAGCACCTAAAGTTCGCATAGTTGTACAAAATGTTTTGTAAAAATAAACATGTTTTTTGCATTAAATTTTAGATGTTAAAATAAATATTTCTCTTCATATAAAATAGAAATAAAAATTGTGTTCATATATTTGTGTAATTTTAAATATTTATTATTTTATATTAAAAAAATTTCATCCCCTAAAAGACAAAAAATTCAATAGTGCGAAGAAATAAATTTCACCTAACAAATGCTAACGAAATGAGATTTATTTTAGTTTGAAAAAATTTAAAATACATAAAATGTGAATAAATTTTTAGAAAAAAAAAATTAAAAATTATGTACAAACTTGAAAAGCGTAATAGTGTCATAATGTGAGTACAAATTGTACTCCCCTTTGTGTGTTGTATTTACTCTGTAACCGTAGGTGTTAAGACATTTACAGTCACCTTTTGATGGCATTTGGAGAGATGGCTTTCTATGTACTCTATGGCCTGTATATTTGACTAAAAAGAAGGTTAGTTGTATTTTCAAGTTGTAGTTTTTGTTCAATTCTACACCCAATTTTAAAGTATTTATGTAAATTTTTGGTTTAGGGTGGGTTGTTTCAGAATTTCCTGGTTATTTACTCTTCGAAACCTATTTGTATTCCAAATTTGGGGAAATGGCAGCGCTAAAGCTATCGTATGCGAAAATCATCTTGTTATATGTACACTAAACAAGTTACATCTAATATTTTAAACAGCGAAGTTTTGCCTGAAGTCTAAAGAGTGTTATTAAATTTACATTAAATACTTTTTTGGAAATAACGGTTTGGCAATATTAAACCGGAAACGGTTTAGGTTTTACTTCATCGAGGATGGTGCTGGCTTATTATATCGTTAGGATAAATGGACAACTACTACATCATATATTCAACAAATGGAAAATCTCTGGTCTTTATTTGGTACTTTTTGTTTGAATTCATGGCCTACACGCAATTTTTTCGGGACATGACTTGTAGTACTATCTCCAGTTCAATAAATTTTTGAGAATAAAATTAGACTGCTCTTATTTAAAATATTTTAAAATAAATGTTCAATAATTACATTCTGTTTCACTGTTCAATAATGTCTAACTGTTTGAATGCCAGAGCAAAGCAGATAAAGTGTACATTAGTTGTTAAGTTCATTTAAATCCAAATGACAGGCATATCAATATGTGTTTAGTATAGAATGAATTGTTATAAGTTCAAGTAAGAAAGTCTTAAATATACATCATATATACAAATGTTTAATTTTAATGTAAATTCCGAGTAAATTAAACAAAATTATAACGATATTTGTAAGGCTACAACGATATACGAGAACATACATAAGTTGGTAGGTAAGTGAATGGCACACAAATATCAATTAATTAATTTGGTTTTAAATATTAGTTTTTACGCCTATGGGTGAAATATACCTCTGTGTGTGAGTTCCCTGGCAATTTTTTCATCTGCATATGAGCCCTTGATTTTTAAAGTGGCATAAGTCAAAATTTTAAAAATCTAGTTTATTAGCTATTTCATATCAAATCCTAATAAAATAACATAATCTGAAGCAATTCGCAGTATGCCACGCAAATTTAGTTGATAAATTGCGTTTATTTTTTGTTTGGTACCATATACAGGTATTTGTCAAAGTTCGACAAATAATTATTAGTAATTTTGTCATATCTTCAGACAGCGGTTCACGTATGATCAGGTAATCCTATTAATCTATTAATGTAAAAATGCACTATTTATAGTTAGTTGTAGACATTATACGGTGAAGAAGTATAAGTTATAAATGATTTCATTTCAACGAAACAACTGGGACAATCAACAACTAATAGAAAAAACACCAATGGACAAGCTGTGTCTTGGCTAAAAATACAATGGATCAGATTTCTAAAAAATGCTCCATAAATAATGTTTAATAAAACTTCTTTGGATGACAGTTCCGAATTCAAAGTGTTAGACCTTTCACCTAAAATAGGATCGCCAAGAATATACGAAAATATTGATTTGCTTGCATTATACACAACCATTAGACCAATAACAGAAGAAAAACGTAAAGATATGATGGATTTACTACCCTATATTCCACCAATTTTCCACAAACACTTTATTTCCCTAAATACTAAAAAATAAACTACTTAGTTACAATGTAATGAGTGTGAACAATTTCTAACAAAAATTGTTCCTTGATGGCTTAAATCATTTATAAAGTCATGCAGTTAATCATCACATTATCTAAAGCAAATGCTGGTGCAGTTCGTGGCCCATTTCATGAACGTTTTCTCTATAGTTACGACTTTTCTAGATTATGAATATTTGAACACGAATACAACTTAGCATACAACTTTTTAACCATTACGATTATTCGAGGGATGACTCGAAGGTTAAAAATGTAGCAATTGCGGTGGAAATCACACTGCTAACTACAGAGGTTATTCAGTTTTTTCCATTGTAAGGGAAACCACTCAAAAATTTAATACTCCCACTAAGCACCCGCAATATCGAGCAAATGCTCATTATCCGCAGTTAGCCCAACCAACAACCCAACATGTTTCATACGCGGATATGTTAAAAACGTATCATGTTTCAGTACATAAAGCGAACCCGAAAAATAATTCTAATCCAAATTTGCACGCAGAACCTAAAGAACAACTATCATCTGATAACTGTAATCTTATCGAAGCAAACATCGAGACTTTAGTGCATTCGTTAAACAGTTTTATGAGCTTTATGAGCAGCATGATGCAAAAAATAGTACGAATGCAATCTATAATGTTGCAGGCGATACTAAACAAACCACGAACTGTTTAAAAACATTATTTACTGTGTGATTTTTGTGAGGATTACCTTCAAGCAACAAATATCTGTCTTGAAGAATTTCATCAAAGCTTAGATATTTCTTCGATTTATTCACCTCCTAGATTACGAATATCGGAAAGTCAGTACAGCGACTTCTGCAAATCACTAGGTCCCTGTTTCATAGCATCAGGCGACTACAACGCTAAACATACGTTTTAGGGATCATGCCTAATAACTCCAAAAGTTCGTATTTTGTTTGACACAATTTCAAAAATGCGTCTGAATGTTATATCGAGTGGACAACCCACCTATTGGCCTACTGATCGACAAAAAATAACTGATGTTATTGATTTTGGCGTGATAAAGGGTATTCCGAGAGAAATGATTAAAGCTCAAGCGTCACTTGAATTATCCTCAAATCATTCACCCACTATCGTCTATATATGGGACAAACAAAACATCATATCACCAATGACTACCTCAAGCATTAATTGGTTGAAATATAGAAAGTATCTTAGTACTCATTGTTCGGAAAACATCCCGCTAAGAACACCTGAAGACGTAGAGCGGAGTCTTATTGATTTTGATCAAATCCTTAAATCAGATACAATCAAATTTATTCTGTAGATGTCGAGCGGCTCTTGCCTGCAAAAACAAAACTTCAGAATCAGATTATTCATTATGGCGTGCATGTAGAAACCATAAAAGATCAGTCGTAAGTAAGCCTCCCTTGCGAACTTCTTGTGGAGACTGGGCAAGAAATGATACCGAAAAAGGCTATTTTTTGTTGAACATTTGAAAAAGGTTTTCACTCCAAATATATGTACTGATATAGTTGAGTTGCCATCAGTAGAGACTAGTGCCGAAGTACCCCTAAGATTTGAATTTAGCGATATTGAAAGGGCAATAGCGGATTTAAACACCAAAAAAACCCCTGGCGTTGATAGAACAAGTATTAAGATGTTTTTTCATGTTCATGTTCATGGAATTTATTTAGCACTTATTTAGCACGTGACTCAATGAAAGTAAGGTTGCCGTAAATTACAAATCGTTTGCCTAATCATTAAGTTGGGGAGGGGGCCAGCGGCTTCGATATTTCCCATTCATTATAAATAAATAAATAAATAAATAAATAAATAAATAAATAACAACAAAATATAAGTTTCATGCAACAATGGGTGACATGTCTCCAACTTGGGTCATGAATAGGAACTGTTCCATTTTCATTGACAACTAACTACAATATAATATAATGCTGGTTGCGAATACACAATACTGAATCAAAGACTCAATATTGATAAGGGCAGAATACACTATTTATCTATCTTAAGGACTTTCGTTGAAACTTAGTTACTTTTTTATTCATTCTCCTTCAGTATCAGGGGAATCGTACAGCAGATGGCGACTTCTTCTTTTTCTTATGAAACAGGGGTAAATGTGATTTGCTCAAGAAATATTCTACTTAAAACACTAGAAAATATAAAAATTTAACAAAATTTTTGAAAATATGGTTGTGTAATTTTGGTTCGAAAATATATGAGGTAAATTGTTGCCTACTATTATCGACCTAATTTTTAACAAAAGTTTTTTAAAGTGTAACCCAAGGCGAATTGATATCAGGTTGTGTTGAGACGAAAAATCATGAGGAGGAGGATATTAACAATATTATAATAATTTTTTCGCATTAAATTTTTTAAAATGATATTTACCTCAAAAAATAATAAAATTACATCAAGGCGGTTTTTTTGACAAATTAAATAACAAATTTGAATTGCAACAAAATCTAAACGGATCGAGATATTCTTATAAAATTTTTAAAATTATATAGATAAAAGAGCTTTTAATCAAATGGGAAAAAGCAATTCGAAGTTTTTTTATTTTAACATATAAAACTGGCTACCCTGCCTTTAATGTATGTAGCCAACAATTGAGGCTTTCAAAATCCGTTTCCGGCTTTTAAATCGGTGCTTTGCACTCCGAGGAAGTTTACAATAATTTATATATTTGGTTTTAAAATTAGCTATGTTTGGATAGGGCTAGAGGGTGAACCGTTAAAATTTGTGACCTGATTTTTCTTTCATTCGTATTTGCTATAAGTTGTCATTGAAATAGTTCCAAAAAATGTACTAGTGCCGAAGTAAGTTTAATATATAATATAATCATACCACATTTTCCTTACCTCCACATTTTCCTTACCTACATTTTCCTTACCCCCTTTTACCCTACCTCCAGTCAAAAACACCTCTGATTTACCTCTGTAAAATTTCATTAAGATATCTTCAGTGGTTCATGAGTTACCGAATTATGTCCAAAATAAATTCTTCTTCAACCACTGTGTATCGTTACACAAGGAACTAGACTTTGTAGCATATGCAGATAATTACATTATAATAAAAAAAACTTAGCAAAACCAAAAATCAAGACATTTATTAAACGATTTGATCTAAGACATAACAAACTGGTGTAATTTCTCAGGAGCACAGCTATCTATTAACGAATGTAAACATATACATATGTATGTGTATGTAGAAAGCAAAATTGCACCCATAATTTACATGCCGACATCACTTTAATTGAACAAATCGACGAACTAAAAATACTTTGAATTATATTCAACAATCGATACAGATGGAATTCACACATCACTTACTTTAACTCTACACTTTTCAAACGATTAAATATCATTAAATGCATCCCTCTTAAATAACCTTAATTCGATCATTATCTCCAAAATTAACTGCGGTATCTATTTATATAGATTTTCTCCAAAAAGCGATTTGAATAAAATAAAAACGATATTTAACTCAGCCATACGATTGTCCCTAGGAGCCTTTAGGATGACTACAATTAGAAACATGTTATTTGAAGCAAATGTTATGCAGATCGAACAATATCGGGACTTTGTAACAACCATAATGTTCAACGACCGAGATCCACTGTCCAATATTCTAAAAAAAGTTATTAGTCAAAAAAACTTTCACAAAGTACCATCAACACTTGCATGTCTAGTACAATTATGTGATAACTTTAACATACCATACAACATCAAGCAACAATATCCGAATAAATTTCGCAACTGGCACATCAACTCAATTACAATTAACACATCTCTCCCTGAACTAAAAAACTCCTCAAAAAAATACTCAATTATATTAACAAAGATTTCAAGAAATCCAATACTACACAGATGGATCTAAAGAAATCCGATACTACACAGATGGATCTAAATGCGTTAAGCGAACTAGTTTTAGCATTGTAGACAAACACAAAATATTAATCAATTAAATTTTGCCAGAATACAGCACTAATTTCTCTGCTGAAATTATAGCAATACACGAGTCTGTTAATTATGTTAGAGTACTCATGGGTAAATTTGCAATCTGTACTGACTCTCTTTCTGTACTAGATGCCATAAGGAACAGCAATAATGATCAATTTTACCCAAGCATGATAAGACAATTTATTATTGTAAGACAACCTGACATTTAACTCATATGGATCCCAGGTCACTCCGGGATAAAAGGCAATGAGGCAGCGTATGAAGACGCAAAAGCAGCTTTAACTGCTCCTCTTATAGCTAAACCTATTTTCTTACGATATTAAAAAAATTATAAAATATCTTTTCAATATAAAAGTTAACTACAATTGGAACAGAACCACTGACTGGTACAGGAAAATTAACCCCAACAAAGTTAACTCATACAAACTGTTCAAAAATAATAAACCACAACAATCTGCTACCAAGAGGTTACCAAATTAAAATAATTAGACTAAGGCCCATTATTATAAGTTGCCTTTAGCTAAAGTTAGGATTTTGTTGGGGCGATAAGTAGTTTTTCGTTATAATAATGAGGATAATGCTCATTGCTATATTTTGTCCTTATTGTACGTGATAGTTAAAAGTGGTTTTTAGCTCACTTTTAATAACGAAAAACTATTTATCGATTCAAAAAAATCCTAACTTTGGCTAAAGGCAAGGTATAATAATGGCCCTAAGACTAGGTCACACTAAAATCTCAAATGCTCATATAATTGATAAGAACCTACCAAAACAATGTCCATTCTTTAGATTCAACCCAATAAGCAATGATCATCTCTTTTTAAACTCTCCCCACATTCACACATTCAAAAATACCTATCTCAGTATTAACGTCTTTTCAAACCGATGTGACCTTTCCTTAGAAAATGTGTGAATATAAATGTGTTTTATTACATATCAGATTCTTTAGCCTTTAAACTTTAAGATGAGTAGAAAAAAAAAATAAATAAGATTTGACAAACATACTAATATTTAGTGTAATATTTATATTAAAAACCGGGTTCATGGATTGAATTAAATTTATGTTATTAATAAAATTTTTGGGAATTTAAATATTTATTATTTAATATTATGCTAATTACCCATACGTTTTTTAATAAAAATGCAATTTATTTGTTGGGGGAAAAGAGCTAGTTCCTATACGTATTTCACTGGTTGGTCAGGCCAGATCATCAGGAAATCAAAACCTTTTCCTAATTTTAGATGTTATTCTCGTTGGTTTCTGCTGGGAATGCAAGCGAACACAGTTTTTTTTTTAGATTTTGTTTTGATATCAATTAAGGCGAGTTAATTTAATTTGGTAAAACCAGCTAACCATACAAAAAAAAATACATGTTTTTTTTAGGGTTCCGTACCCAAAGGGTAAAAACGTAACCCTATTTGTTTCGCTACAATATCTGTCCGTCTGGCCGTCTGTCCCTCTGTCAGCGCCTTTTATCTGTGGAACCGTAATAGGTAGACTCTTGAAAATTTCACAGATGATGTATAGCTGTTGCTGCTATAGCAACAAATACTAAAACTTCTAGGGTGTTCCGATAGAGAGGTGTTATTCACGAATATGTGTTTATTTCTTGAACTGTAGGAGGCATAGACTAAAGATTTACAAACAGTAATTAAAACTTAGTTCGCTATATAAACAAGTGTAAAAATTAAACCTAAAAATTAAAGGGTGTGCCGATAGTTTTGTGATATGTATGTATAAGGCCTGAGTTTTGAACCATAATAGGTAGACGCTTGAAATTTTCACGGAAGGTGTATAACTGTGGCCGCAAAAGTAGCAAGTACTGAAACTTATAAGGTGTTTCGATAGAGAGGTGTTATTCACGAATATGTGTTTATTTCTTGAACTGTAGAAGGAATACACTTAAAATTTACAAAAAGTAATTAAAATTTAGTTCGCTTTATAAACAAGTCTAAAAAATAAACCTAAAAATTCAAGGGTGTTCCGGTAGTGGCGTGATTTGCATGTATGAGGCCTAATTTTCTAACTATAATAGATAGATTTTCACAAATTGTGTATTACTATGATTTCTATAAAAACAGTAAAAATTAAAGAGCTTTCCGACAGTGTCGTGATTTGCATGCATAACGCCTTATTTTTTGAACAGTAATAGGAAGACTCTTTTAATTTGCACAGAAGACGATTACTAAAAATTAAACGACGATTACTAAAAATTTAAGGGTGTTCCGGCAGTGACATCTTCTTCACGTATATTACTTTATTTTTTGAATTGCAATAGATAGGTGCTTGATAATTTTATAGCAAGTGTATTACGATGGCCGCTATGATAAACATTACTAATATTTAAAGGGTGTTCCAATAGTGATGCAATTTTCGTGAATATGACTTTAATTTTAAAATTAAGGGTAGCCCCATGACATGAAAATATTAACAACTTGAATTTGTAAAGTTGTACTAAACATAGTACGGAAACCTACATGCACTTGACTGATTTTTTTATTGCTGTAGTTTCGCTTTCACCTGATAGATATATTCACCTTTTGACAAATTACATAAGGTTTGTTCTTTGATTTTAAACAGTTTTTGACTAAGAAAAGAAGATATCAACGAGATTGCCAGCAGAGTTAGGATTTTAAGATAAAATACTTTGCTATAATTTAACATTTTGCTTCTAAAAAATCACTATCACAGTTCTGACAGGTTTTTTATCCTTATTTCTTCATGTTATAAAAAATAATGTGTTTCGTTCTATTCCACAAATCGAAAAAGCTCCTTATTTAATATTTATAAAATGTGCATCCTAAGTTTTCTAATTTCATAAAACTTAATTAATTTTTTTATATATTTTTTTTTGTTTAAATGAAAATAAAAACAAAAATAAAAGTTCGTTAAACTTTCTTAAGAAGAACTATAAAGAAATATTTAGTTAATAAATTAACTCCTTACATCGTACAGTGGGGCGATAAAATAAAAAAAAAAAAAATAAAAAAAGTTCGTTAATCCTTCTTAAGAAGAACTATAAAAAAATATTTATTTAATAAATTACTTCCTTACATCGTACAGTGGGGCGATATCAATATACTTTGGTGGTAGATCGACCCTTTCGCAATTACTTCTTTGATGCGGTGGGTTGTTCAACGTGAACTTTTTATTTTCTACTAAATATAAAGTAACATATCATTAAATTAAGAGTTTTATTTCTACAAAAACTATGCTTGCGTTCAATTTTAGTCAAATTATCATTTAGGATGTTACGGATCAGCGGGTTTGGATGGGTTTCAAGTTTCTTTATATTGGTTAACAAAAGTTTCGCGATTTTCGCTTCAATCAATGGTAAGAATACATAGATCTTTGGGGATATTCGAGATCTCAGTATAACAGGGAGCGGTCGTAATCATTCTCTGAATTTTTTTTTTGGCGGCTTCGGAGTTTTTTCTTCAAGATTGAAGATAAGATTGAAGTAATCCATAACTGTTTAGTATAAAATCCCAACTATAATGTGCATAAGCTGGCTTAAGCTAATGTCAAAAAATGAACGAAAAGCCTGACAAATGCTAAAGCAACTTATTGAAGACTTTTAGGTGGCTACAATGTACTTACATGAATCTAGAAACTATTATGACACATCTGCACATTTGTGTTATTCGTACTTTTTTTGTTAGCAAAAAGGTGTACGATAAACATGTTTTATATACCTAATACCATTCATATACTAATTAATAATTTTTTTTAATTACTTTTAAGAAAATTTCGAAAGATAAATTTAACATCTTTTGCAGCTCTTTCTTTTTAATTACAATTATAATACAACGCCTCCTTTTTTCTTATAGAAGCTTCTTTTTATAAACATTTTATATTAAATTTAGAAATAATTTGTTCACTTTCGGTCTACATTTGCAATTTTTATGAATGTACATACATACAGATGTATAACACAAGGCACAAACATGTGTTTCCGTACGGAATGTCCGATCGATTTCGTACTTTGCTTAAGCAAAGGAAATTCGACGAAACTTTAAGAAAAGTTTGGTTGAGTTCATTATAGTTTGCCACATATGATTTGTAAGCATAGGCACAGTTGCTTAAGTTGGCTTAAGCTAGCTCATGCATATTATAGTTGGGCCGGCCTTAAGTTTGCAATCTAAGTTAGGAGTAGAGTTTCTGTATGGCTTTTAGAGGTAAGGCGCCGATCAAGTTATATACCGAAGAGCGTTGCCAGGGGACTATAAATTCGCGGGATTATAAATATATAATAAACATAAAATGGGTATCATTATATTACCTTGGGAAACTCAAGATTCAATTGGCTGAAGTGAGTTTAAAAAATCAATATGAAATTTCGATCAGCTAAATAACTTTCTAAAATATTATAGAAGTTTTCAGGCAAGTTTTTCTTTAACTATACATATATAAAGCTTTCGCTCAATACCTTATCGAATGATTAAAAAACGTTGAGTACAAGCGCAATACATTTACTAATCTGTGTATTCGATAGTGCTATGTTTATTTTTTCTATATTCATACCTGTATACTTATGTATGTATATAAACTAAAATCTTAAAATTTTCCAACATTTTGATTTTTTATCAATTAAATTGCAAAACGTAATATCCTTTCTTGGCTTCCCCAATGTGCAGCAGTAAATAAAGGAACGAAAATCTTGATAGTGTGAAGGGAAATTTTATTGTGCTTAGCAATTCGATACAAATATTTCCGTTAGAAATAAAACCTTAAATTCAATTTTACATAGAAAGTTTCTTCCTGTTTTTCTTTAAAACCACATGTTGTAATGAAAACAAAAAAGGAGAGAAAATTACATTTGCAGGTGAAGTGATGCTCTTACAACCACAACTACTTATGACTACTGCGTGTAGTTAAATCTCAGTTTACGAAATTTTTTTTTCTGGTAAAATTTTTAAAATTTTATTCTTTAAAGAAGCTTTTAAGTTGAGTACTTGGAATTTTTTATTCCATTACGGATTTCCAATAACACATACTCGTATAAGTCGAAAACAAAAAAATGCAGTGTTATATCATATAACTCCTTTAATGCTACAAAATCATATCGTTATGGTTTGAGTGGATCAAAATTATCTGTGTTTAATTTTGTTTTATGCGGAGGTCAGATAGTTTTAATTTTCTCAGAGATAGAAGATAGAAATAACTCTTTTTCTTGAATTAATTTAAAGATGAATTTGACTTGCATTAAAGTAGTATTTAATATGATATTTGATTGTATCTGTTTTAATTAAAGAAACTGCAAATATTTTGCCTTTTATAAATTTATGTAGTGAATTACCAGTAGAATAAAAGTAAGATATTTAGTGCTTTTCGAAAAAATTTCTTAACAAAAACTTGTACTTTATACTTTTATGTTCAAAACAGTTATCGGCTGATAGGAAAATGGCTATATATGTAGAGAAAGGTAGTTTTGTTAAGGTTAGAACGGAGAGATTGTGATACCCTTCTGTTTAAGTCTCACTTAGTCTTCTATGAATAGGCTTCATTATTTGTCATTATGCCAATTGATTTCCATGATAAACCTGACCGCATCATCAAGTTTAAAACCTGCGAAATCGTCTAACCCATCGTGTATTCGTTGAATCAGCCGACGGCGATTTTGGTTTTGTAGTCTCGGGGAGTGGCAGATAATGTGATTCAAAAGAATATTTTTAAATAATTTAGTCCTCGATCTAACTGAAGATATTCCGTTATTTTACCAATAAATGCTCTAAGGACTTTTCTGCCCAAACTTAGGAATATTTGGTCTTAGGTGTGTCCAGTTTGAGCAACATTGTACCTAAACACAGTAATCCTCTATAACTTTGTGTTCTAACCCGTTACACCTAAAATTAACTAGCTTTCTCTCCCACATCTCAAAGTTGATTGAGGAACTCAATCTCGCCACTTTATTAGCGATGTTATTTACTTCGACGTTGCAATAACCCAGCATCCTATGTAATCTACATACTTCTCTATTATTGCATTAAGAGCACTTTTATAAATTCCTACTAGCGTTGAGTTACTACTACGACTGTTTAAAGCTTTTGGGGATCCTTTACTGTCGTCATAAATAGTCACATTTTTGCTCCTAGTTAAGTGCTCAGAGACTAAATTCGTGGCTTTTCAACCCTTTGGAATCATTGCCTTGAACACAATGCAGTCATCCGAAAGCATATACGACCTCCGCGTGCTTGTACCCTATACGTGAAAACTGCACATTCCTATTGCGATACGTTGAATTCCGCCTACAAGATCTTATATGGAATAGAGAAAGGTAAATCCATGCGTAAAATTAAAATGCTCTTAAGAGCTAATATACCTACGATATACTATAGCTAATACACCAACGTCATTATATTCCGATTTAACTTGCAAATGTTTAAACAATAGGTTGTTGTCGATCAGCAGCAGAAGCGAATAGAGCTTGTTAGTTATCCAAATGAATAAATTTTAGTCTCTGTTAGAGTTTACACTGTCCGGTGCAGGTGAAGCATTTTTAGTTACAAGACAACCCGAAAAAATTATCTCCCAAAAGAAACGCCTTTATTATAAAGCATATTCACACAAACTGGCTTAACTGGTATGACTATATAGAGTTTTGTATTATATTATGATCATTTAATTTAACCACACAATGTTTATATTTGATGATATTAATGATATGTTTGTATAATATCAATATGGTTTTATTTATTTTTTAAATGTTGTTGGTAAATTAGAACATAATGTAGTTTTTTTATACATATTCATTCAATATTCATTTATTACAAAGAGTTTATTATAATTCTTAGAACCAATATTGACATTAAAGACATTAAAACTTGACGGAAGGATGATGGTTTTTAAAGATGGAGGTAACTGATTGTATTCATTTGGATCCGCAAAACATATACGCTGTTTTAATAATTGAAGTCGACATGTTGTGAACAACAAATATTGACCTTGTCTTGTGAGTCGATGTGTAACTTGCATATTTTGTTAAAATCATATTGAGGAATTGCCAAGATATCTGACAGACTTAAAGACAAGTTAAATAGCTGCACTTTCTATAATCCTCCAATCCACAGTATGAAACCTTATTGGTAAATCAAAAACTATCCTCAAGGATTTGTTTACTGTTGATTGTAGTCCCTTCAGCGAGGAATTATGCTTAAAGCAATAGTTTAATCGATGGTAATTTAAATGGCAGTGAATTAGACTCTCATATATGAGCATTTTTATTTTAGTATTAAACTTTCGATTAAATCTACACAAAAATCCGATAGCAGACGAAATCTATGTTTTAATATATTCAATGTGGGATTTCCATCTTAGGTTACTAAAGAAATATGTAAATACCTAAGTAACGTATGGAATTACCTTCTTTTATTAAAACACATGGGTGAAAGCGAATAAACTTTGTTTTACCTGCATTTAAAACAAGTCTATGAAGTATAATATATTCTGCTAAATTCGATAAATCATTTTCCACTTTCAATACTGTAGTGTGCTTGTAATGATAAAGCAAACAAATGTCGTCGGCAAACATGAACAATTTAGCATAAAATGGTATATTGCCTATATCGTTTACAAAAATTTTGAATAAAAAAGGTCCAAGCATGCTGCCTTGAGGTACGGCGTGGTTTACAGTTACTATTGATCTATGAGCATCCGTAATTTGCACAAATTGCTTCCTGTTTATTAAATAATCTGTGAATATCTTGATCTTATTATTTTCCATATAATCAAAATCTCATGACTTACTAAGTCAAAAGCTTTTGATTAATCAAAAAAAAAAAAAAAAGAAAAAAATATACAACAGCTGTTAAACCCTGAAACTAATCCATCACAAAAATATTCAGCGGTATGGACAACTGCTTCCTCCATTCCAGAGCCTTTGCAAAAAGCAATTTGGCATTTAAACAAAATTTTGTTCCTCTCTAAATATCCTAATAATTGATTGAGTATTGATACAATTTTGTGAATTTTTAAAACATCAGGGAATTGACCTAGCTCTATCATGTTCTCGTACAAATATTTTGGAAATATTTGTTTTCCTAAACAAAAGCATTCTAAGGGTTATCTTGTCATACCCAGAGCGGTTTTTTTAATTTTTCATCCATTACTTCCTCTACATAGATACTACTTATTTTATCAAAATTAAAAATTGTTTCAAGGTGCCTGAATGTTCTATAGTAGTTAATATTGTCACTTGAAAATCTAGGTATATTGCTACTAAGATGTTCAATTGTATCGAAATTGTATTTACCTTTTCCATGTTAGTAGCTTTAGTTAGTAGTTTTAATTTACCATCTTGTCTACTAAGTTGCTGTATAGCTGGAGGATTTCTCCTCAATTCATTGTTAAGAAATCTCCGTGTTTTTTAGTATCACCAGGAAATTGTTTTAAATTGTAATTATAATAACACTGTGCTCGAATTTAACACTTTTTTAACAAGCTGGGCACCCTACTGGACAAGCTAATTCGATTACACTGAATTCAATGGCATTACCCGTTTTGAGAAGTTAGCGCTCGTATTTGCGATATTTGCGATATTTGCGATTTAAAATTTGTAAGCTAAAGTACCAAAAAAAGGTATTTTATACTTTTGGGATAATTTTTAAATTGAAATTAACTCAACTCTGTTAAATAAACACAAGATTACATGACATTCTATTTTTTTTTTCTCCAAAAATCTATTTTTTTTTTTCGCTAAAAATCAATACAAAATTATATATAATAAAATTGTTTATTGTTTTTTTTTTTATTTTGCTATTAATTTATCAAATGTGCTTTATTGTCACATCATTTAATCATTTCTGTATGATGCTTCAGTTTCAAAGAATTCTTGTAAGTTTCAGCAAATGTCACCTAACAGCGAATCCAATTTTTACCACTGTACCAGTGTTCAAGTCTTGCCTTCACTTGATGGAATCGCTCTCCATGCTCGTCAGACTCAGCTAGTGATTGTTCAGCAAACTTGTTGGTATGAAAATGCAAAAAGTGAACCTTTAAAGACATTTTAACATTAACATTAACGATGAAAAGCGCCAGTTGTCAGACCGATTAATTCCTAAAACGTTGTCATAACCGCTTTTACAGAGTTCCATGCCTCAATCTCATCCATACTGAGGGCATCTTTAAATAACTTATTCTTCATCAAGCGACGGATATCCGGCCCATTAAGTATTCCTGTAAAAAACGTAATATGAATTCAGATTTTCAACATATTAGTATAAGATAAATTAATACAAACCTTCTTTTATTATCATACTACTTAATCTTGGAAAAATACCACATAATTCGTTAAACGAATTTCCATCCGGATTAAGTACTTTAATAAAGTTTTTCACAATGCCTAGTTTTATATGTAGCGGCGGTAACTTAACTTTATCAATTGTTACAAGTGGATTTGCAATAGTGTTATTTTTTTCTCAATTTAACTATTTCACGTTGAGGGCAGTCGTGTTTGTTGTACTGATCACCACTATATCGTGTATACCATAGACATATAAAAGACATATTCTTAGTGTAACCTGTTTGCATACCTCTTAAAAGAGTTATCACTTTTAAATCAGCACAAATTTTCCACTTATGATCGTTGTATTTCACTACATTGAGAATTTTTTTCAATGATAAATAAGTCTATTTTGTGTTAGTACTTAGCGCGATTTGAATTGAATTTTTAGAATTTGTCATGTGGAGCAGTACTGCCTTTAAGCTGCTTTTAGATGCATCGATGAACAATCGCCAATCCTCGGATTTATACTCATGATGTATTGTTAAAATTAAACCGCGGATGGCAACACAAAATGCGAATGAGTTATCATCAATTGCTTTAAAAAAGTTTGTAAAATGACGATGACAAACGATTACTCCACATACACGAACATCCGGTGCTAGAATATTAGCATATTTTAATTCCTTAGCCAAAAGAATTGACTGTCGCTGTGAAAGTTTAAGGCGACGCACACTGGAGATTTTTGTATGGAGGTGAGGAAAAAATATAGTTATTTATATAGTAATACACAAAAGTAATCAAAATAAAGAAAGTTAGAGAAATGTATATCGTTACCTACAATGTAAAAAGCCCTAACTAACAAAAAAATGTAATTGCTTTTTTAATTTATTATTTATTTTAAATCTATTTTTAATTTATTATTCTAAAAGAGGCTTAACTTTGTCGCATATAACACTATGCTTTTTCTGGCTAAATGAAGGAGTCAACTATGAGATCATGGGATCTGATGTTACCATCATTCGGTGCATAATATCTTCGTTCGTGGCAATTCGACTGCATTTTCTGGAGTGTGTAAGGCTATATCTTTTATAGCCCCTTCGGATAGTAAGCCTACAGGAATAATATACCTTTCAATTATATCTTTTCCATGAATCAGAATTTTGTGAAGTGTAGGTGGCATATAATACATCTCGTACAGTGCAACAAACTCTTTTGCTGTCTCCAGACAAAAATCACCAAATTATATTACTTGTTTAATGATTTTGTTAACCCTTTTTAGCATTTCAGACTTTAATCTTTTATTCTTTCGCCTTGCTTAACAACTTTTCTTTAAATTTTAATAATGAAATTAGCTTTTTGGTTACCCAAGGTGTCAATTGCGTACGAATGTTTATTGTAATAGAATTTGTCAAAGTACATTGCCTAGTCGTATTACTCAAAATATTTATTAACTGTGTGCAAGTAATGACCCAAATTGAACATAATTAAATTTATGCCATGTTTTCGATATATTTTCATTTAAACGTTTGCTTATTCTAAAACAACAACTTATTATGATATGATCAGTGATCTTATTTTCTATAGAGTCTACAGAAATTAGTTTCAACAAGTTACTGATATACGCTCAATATATAATCCAGACAATGGCCAATTGTACACGACGACACACAGTGAGACAACGCCGGCATTAAATACAAGGAGTCCTTGTAGAGCTCTGAAAAAATTTATGAAAATTGGTCCACTTTTACGCCCCCCTTCCATACATTCGAAATTTGTAAAATGCCGTATTGTCCGTAGTACTTTAGGTATAACTTTCAATTTTGTTATATTGTTACGAACATTATCGGAAAAAAATTTTCAACTTTGGCCCACTTTTACCCCCACCACCCATACATCCTTGAAAATTTTTTTAACACTTTATATAAACTTGCACTCTCAAATAGATTGTGAATTAAATATATAATTGCAATTACCGTTTGTTGATCAATAATATTTAAAACAACAATGTAATAATATTTTACAGTTTGTTTTTAAAAAGTTTGTGAGCACAAAATAAAATATCAAATATGTTAGAGAAATGCTAATCTCTTATCAAAAAAGATCATTACAAGAACACTCATTATTACTTAACCCAATAAATAATGCAACAACTAAATTCAATATATAACAATTAAACTAACCACATTAGAAAGTGAGCATAACACAACTTAAGCAGCATAGCCACACATCAAACTGCTGCTTCAAACTCGCTCTTTTGTGATTGGGTTAGTAAAAAAATACTCACACGTATAGCTGAGAGTGAGTTTGAAGAAAATCTAAATACTTTTGATTTTCACTACCGTCTCCATAGAAATTTGAAGTTGTTTGATGTGTGTGCGTAATTACTACAAATTTCATTTTTACATAATTTTCAAAGTGACAACATCTACTACTTTTTTCGACGCGGTATAATCAAAATGGAGGAGAAAAATTTTATTTTAGAGTTAATCGAAGTTTATATCGATTTTCCTGCTTTATGGCAAGTGAAAAGTGAAGAATACAGTAATAGAACTGAAAAATCATCTATTTTGCTCATTTTTAACCAAAAAAAAAAATTTTAAAAATTTTAAAAAATTTTGCGTTTAAAAATTGTTCGTATTTCCCTTTGAAATTAACTTTAAAATGAAGTTTGATGGAATGAGTTTGATGTGTGGCTGTGCTAAGCAAAATTAAATATTACCAATATATACATAAATTTGAAGCACCAGTTTGATGTGTGGCCATGGCGCTTTAGATAGGAACAACAGCTTGCACTATCAATTTAAATTAAAAATGATGCCACTATCTAACCCAAAGTCAATGACCTTCAAAAAAATTATTAATCAAATGAATAATGTAAATAAAATAATAATAAACAATAAGTGAATAGTTGTAAACAATTAAAAAAATAAAAGTAAAAAGTTGTAAACATGCTATTGCATGCTAACATACGTATAGCGACAGAATGTGCGCGTTGCGTATTTTTTTTTAGGTTTTTGTATGTTTAAAGTACTTTTGCAAACTTTTGCTATATGTCCTTTACTTCAAATGAAAGCTGAGACTTCAATCTAGGGCGAGGGGCTTTGGCATAGGCTGACCACAAAATAAAATTAATAGGCAAACAAAAATACAGCTATTTCTTGACAAACAAAATGTGACCACTAATTGGCAAATATCTTTTATTTTTTGGACACATAATTATTTGTTCTTACAAAATTTTTGTAAGCGCAAACAGGGGCAAACAATAGTTGATTCCAGCAGAGTTTTTTGCTAATAAAACTTTATTATTATCAAATAAAATTACTCATGATAACACACTGTTTTTAGGGTTCCGTACCTAAAGGCTAACAACGTAGCCCTTAATATCGCTACAATACCTATCTGTCCGTCTGTTAGAGACCTCTCGTTTTTCTTGAACAGTAATAGTTACACGCGTAAAGTTTTTACAGAAGTTGTATTGTTTGGCTACTACAACTAATAATAAAATGAAATTCAAAGTTATAGAGCGTCGCAATGGCATGATTTTCTCATATATGGTCTCAATTTCTTAATCGTTATAGCAGACCTCTCAAAGGTCCTCGCAGAGTGCTAAGCCTGATATACCAAATATGTAAATTTTATTTAAATATTAAAGGGTGTTCTGAGCCGAACATCGGGCAAAAGAGTATCCTGGACCTAGTAAGTAAGGATGCTAGGGAAGCTCAAATGCTGATAGAACGTATGACTAGAAGAATAATAGTCGAAAGACTGCATCGTACACTCATTGCGGAAAGCGTTATATACAATACGTATATGGGTAACTACATCAGCATTTTTAATCATGGTTCTCTCATGGTGGTTAAAGCAGGAGCGGGTTTATTCTCAGCTAAGCTGAATGAGGGTATATCTCCTTTTACCAGGCAGAATTGTTTGGATTGCTGCATGAGTTGGATCACCTGCTGGAAAGTCGGGTGCAGAGAAGAAAGAGTCCCATTGCACTTGATAACGAGTCGGTGATAAAACGCATGAGGCATTGACGTGTTCTCCAAACTAATGTTGGAATGTGTTAGAAGCTTGTTAAATGTGAATGCAATGGAGCACCCCTTAGCCTTGAACAAATTATTGTAATAAATAGAAACTACGTGATGAGAAATAAGGCCGATAGTTACCAGTCGAACCAGTCACAAATCAGATCTCTGACGATCACGGAAATTTCGTTTGCATCATTGTCTTCTTCAACAGAGAAAATACCGTTATGACTATTTTTATGTTGCTTAAAACCATTACTACCATGTTTTTAAAAACTGTTTTTGACTCTCCTGAACATTTGTAAATTTTGAGTTGTTTATGATTTTGTGTGCGATATGCATGCGCATGTACAAATGCAAAATGTTCATACAATCTTTTCTTTAAACATTTTTTTTAATTTTTTTCTATATCAATTTATATTTATATTTTTTATCTATTTGCTTATGTTTGAACAAACAAAAATGAGCAAGTAAATGTGCCTAATGTGATCACAAAACAAATTTTAAAATATTATAAATTACAATTTATATAAATATTTTAAGTAAATTTAAATCAAACACCAACAAACTATTTTGAGGCTAACAATTGCCAAATGTGACTGTACCTTTAGTCAAAAAAAAAAAATTCTAATTGAATTTCGTTGCATTTAAATTTTTCTTTATTGTAACAACAAGACTGCTACGAGTACACATTCATATATTTTAAATGTTTATTTAGATGGTACGAGTCATTCACTACCCTTAAAGTGCAATGATTCTCTTTTAACATTTTTAAAATTCCACTTTGGTAAATAAAAACTCCGTAACATGAATATTTCAATAAAACTTTTTGTTAAGTCAACACAGTAAACGGACACACACCAAGTTGCACAAAAGAAGACTTTATTTGAAATTCCTTCACATTTTGTTTACATTTATTTCTTTTCTGCAACGGAAACACAGTTTTTGACTTGTAACAAATAATTTATATGTAGATAGCAGCTACGTACACAGTAGTTGAGCCAGTGCTTTTTTATTTCTTTAGAGCTATCAATCATATAGGTATACAGGGTTTCACTTTGAAATCTGAATTCTCCTTAGATTTATGAAAATTAAAAAAGATTTTTTAGTGAAATGTATATGGATGTGGATGTATATTGGGCATCGATTATAAACCAACTGTATTGAATTTAGTAATTTGTTGCAGTAAACAGCACGGAATTTTACAGCATCGTACAATATGTGTAAATGATAAAACTTGTTAGCCAAACTGGAGTCAAATAGTTTAGTGACAAATTAACAAAAAGTTAAAGAAAGTTATCAAGAGAAGCCAAAATTAATAAAGTAGTTTTTTGAACAAATTGGATTCAAAAGAATTGCTAAACTAGCCCGCTACTTTTTACTTTTGTGCCTATAAAATTATCTTCTATCTATGCAAATAAAATCAAATGTCGTTCGTTGGTAATCGCATCACTTAAGAACCTCTGCAACGATTTAGCCAATTTTTTAATCTTTACGGAAAGAAAAATTGACCAAGTCCCTTTTACATAATAAACATAGTTTAGCGAAACACAGGCTGAATTAGAATAGTGGGAGTGCAAACTCTCTCTCTATTTACCTTGAGATCTGCAATAGGTAGGGTCTTGAAAGGTTCCTCAATTAACCCTTATACTAGCGCGTATAGTCTAACAAAATAAAGACTGGATTGGAATAGTGGGCGTGGTACCTCCTAAAAATTATTATCGTCCACCTAGAGAACTACAAAAGGTAGAGTCCTGAAACATTGCACAAGTAACCCTCAGAGTAATGTGCATAGTCTAGCAAAATACAGACTGGAATGGGACAGCGGGTGTGGTACGTCTTATGTAAATCGAAAAATTATTATCGTGTACCTAGAAACTACAATAGAGTCTTGAAACTTGAAACTTTGCACAAGTAGGGTTACATACAGTCTAGCAAAATACAAACTGGAGTAGGATAGTGGGAGTGGTGCGTCCCATAAAAATTATTATCGTTTTAATACGTATAGTCTAGCAAAAGACAGATTTGGTGGGAACATTGGGCGTCGTACTTTGCATATAAACTAAAACAATTTTGACGTGAGAATAGGGTGCGCTTTCGAGATAACTTTTTTTCCAAGAGTTTATTATATTTTTTGTGGATGGGTGAAGTGCACCGGAGAATATACTTGTTAAGTCCAACCAGTGCTGGACAAAAAAAATGTATGTTTCACGGTTACTGTAATTTGTGGGTTATCCCTCTGATGTACGGATGAGAGAAGCAGTGTCCCTCCTTCTTAGTCGAATGTAACCAGGTTCAGTTAGTATGTTACGGGCCAGTGGATTCGGATGAGTTTCAAGCTTCTTTAAATACCTTATGGCAAGTTTCGCTATTTCTGCTTTAACTGATGGCACGTTTAGATCTTTATGGATGTTCGAATTTTTTATATACCAGGGAGCAGATGTAATAATACGTAGAATCTTATTTTGGCGCCTTTGAATTTTTTCTACATTGGTAGCTGAGGCAGTGCCCCATAATTGAATGCCATAACACCATATTGGTTTTAGAATTGACTTGTATAATAAAAGTTTGCAGTCTAAAGCTAGAGTAGAATTTCTGCCAATTAGCCAGTTTAGTTGGACTGCTTTCAACTTCATTTGCGTTAACTTTGTTTCTATGTGCCGTTTCCATGTAAGGCGCCGGTCAAGATGTATGCCGAGATATTTGACATCTGAAAGCTGAGGTATTGTTTGGTTATTTATCCGAATAGGGGGGCAAGATTTTCTGCGCAGTGTGAAAGTTATGTGAGTACATTTTTGTTCATTCACTTTTATTCTCCATTTCTTCAACCATTTTTCTAAATTGGATATGTGGTCTTGTAAATATCGTGATGCTACTTCGGGTCTTTCGTGAATGCTCAAAAACGCTGTGTTGTCAGCAAATGTCGATGTGTGAACTCGGTTACTAGTTGGCATGTCTGAAGTATACAATAAGTATAAAAAGGGCCCCAATATACTACCTTGGGGAACTCCGGCTTCGATTGGCTGGGGTGAGCTCAAAAAATCTCCTTCTTTCACAATAAATTTTCGTTCGGTTAAATAACTATCTAGCAGCTTATATAGGTTTACTGGCAAATTCAGTTTTAGCTTATATATTAGGCCTTCATGCCATACCTTATCGAATGCTTGAGAAACGTCGATAAAAAGCGCAGAGCAGTATTTTCTCTCTTCAAATGTCTTCTTAACAACATTGATCGTACTATGTTTTTTCTTGAAGCCGAATTGATGGTTTGGAATACATCCTATGTCGCTTAGAATAGGGTTAAGCTTAGTTATTAACATCCTCTCAAACAGCTTTGACATATTTGACAAAAGGCTTATAGGTCTGTATGATTCAATTTTTGTGTGGTCTTTTCCTGGTTTAGGAATCATGGTAACCAAGGACACCTTCCAATCTGTGGGAAAGTACTCAAAACGTAAAATGGCATTAAAAATAAAAAGAACGATTCTGCGAGCTACACGGGGCAACTCAATTAACATCTTGTTACTGGTTTTATCAACGCCAGGGGCTTTTTTGGTGTTCAAATCCGTTATTGCCTTTTCAAGATCACCAAATTCAAATCTTATCGGTACTGCAGCACTTGCCTCGAGAACTGGCAACTCAACTATATCAGTCGATATATTTGGGGTAAAAACCTTTTTCAAATGTTCAGCAAATAAATTTCCTTTTTCGGTATCACTCCTTGCCCAGCCTCCAGCTGAAGTTCGCAAGGGAGGCTTACGTAAGACTGGCCTTTTAAGGTTTCTACAAGCACGCCATAACGAATAATCTGATTGAGGAGTTACGTCAAGGTCTCCCAAATAGTTTTTCAGGGATGCTACTCTTCGAGATTCCAGCATGTCTCTTAGCCGGTTCGTGCATTCTTTAAGTCTGCTTTTGAGTTGAGGAGATCTCTGTGATTGCCATTCTCTACGAATTTTTCTTTTTTCAGCCAAGAGCCGTTCGATATCTGCAGAATAAATTTGATTGTATCTAGCTAATTGTCGGGTTATTGTTGAATGTTGGGCAGCTGATTTGAGGTTTTGGTCAAAATCAATAAGACTCCGCTCTACGTCTTCAGGTGTTCTTAGCGGGATGTTTTCCGAACAATGAGTACTAAGATACTTTCTATATTTCAACCAATTAATGCTTGTGGTAGTCATTGGTGATATGATGTTTTGTTTGTCCCATATATAGACGATAGTGGGTGAATGATCTGAGGATAATTCAAGTGACGCTTCAGCTTTAATCGTTTCTCTTGGAACGCCAAAATCAATAACATCCGGTATTTTTTGTCGATCAGTAGGCCAATAGGTGGGTTGTCCACTCGATATCACATTCAGACGCATTTTTGAAATTGTGTCAAACAAAACACGACCTTTTGGAGTTATTAGGCGTGATCCCCAAAACGTATGTTTAGCGTTGTAGTCGCCTGATGCTATGAAACAGGGACCTAGTGATTTGAAGAAATCGCTGTATTGACTCTCTGATATTTGAAACCTAGGAGGTGAATAAATCGAAGAAATAACTAATTTTTGATGAAATTCTTCAATACAGATGTTTGTTGCTTGTAGGTAATCTTCACAAAAATCACACAGTAAATAATGTTTGATTCGAGCCTTTATTAGTATTGCTGAACCACCACATGCTCTGCCACGGGGGTCTTTGGTGTCATATAAGATATAGCCATTTATTTTAAAAAAGCTATTTGTTGTTAAGTGAGTCTCTGCAACCAGCATGACATCAATTTGTTCCTCCTTAAGGAAGTACTCGAGTTCATTTTTGTGTTGGCGCAAGCCGTTTGCGTTCCAGAAACATATTTTTAAACAGTTCATGGTTTGTTAAGTAATGCCTGCAACATAGTAGATTGTATGTGTACCATTTCTTGCATCATGCTGCTCATAGAGCTCATAAAACTGTTTATCGAATGCACTAACGTCTCGATGCTTGCTTCGAGACGATTAAAATTACCAGATGGTGCTTGTTCTTTAGGATGCGATTGCAAATTAGGAGTAGAGTTAGTTGTCGGTGTCGCTTTATGTACTGCAGTATGATTGGTTTTTAACATATCAGCGTATGAAACATGTTGTGTTGTTGGTTGGGCTAACTGAGGATAATGAGCATTTGCTCGATATTGTTGGTGCTTAGCAGGAGTATTTAGTTTTTGAGTGGTTTTCCTTACCATGGAAAAAACTGGACAGCCTCTATAGTTAGCAGTGTGGTTTCCACCGCAATTGCTACATTTTTTTACTTTCGAATCATCCCTTGCTTTGTCGCATTGGGCGGAACAATGTAGCTCTCCAGATACAACGCAAACCGGAGGCAACTTACAGTAAGCCCTAGTATGACCATATTCTTGACAATTTAGACACTGGACAGGTCCTGGACGCTTATGCGGCTCCTCTACAGTTATTTTACGGTGTAACAGGTATTTCAGATTGTAAATGGGGTGCATTTCGTTCTTCTTCAATCTGATATCTCCAGGTTCCAGTTCAACGCGAAATAGTGGGTGGGGGACACATTCCCGATTACGGAGATTATCTACACTTTTTATTTTAAAACCCGCTTTTTGGAGTCCGGCTCTTATTTCAGCTGGATCAACGTATGAATCTACACCTTTAATGACTACCTGTAGACCTTTGCTACTCTTCAGCTGATAGGTATAAAAGTTCTTTTTGCAGTTTTCAAACTCGCTTACTGCTTTACGATAACTACTTTCATCAATAAATTGTATTTTTTGTCTCATCAATGTTACCGCGCTTTATGGGAATTACATAAAATGAGTTCTCGCCAATAATTGTAATTAAATTTTTTATTAAATCGTTTGAATTTTTCTCCCTTAAATAAACTGGAGGTGGTTTGAACGACTTAATTGCCGTTTTATGTACACTCGTTTCACTACCCAAGATAGCAAAACGATTATGGGAATTTATTCCGGTAGAGTCCTTGTCTTTTTGTACTTTAGCCATTGGTGCAATCTGCGAAGATTTAGGGCTTCGACCTCTTTTCAATACAGTTATGTATCTGTCCATTCCCACTTGCGTCTTGGGTTTTTCTACACTATCCATATTATCTTTGGCAACACTGTGTTCAGAAGGCGATTTGTTTGTATTTATTTTATTCTCATCGCTTAGTAAAAGTGAAGAACAAGATTGTGCACGTAATACTGGCGTGGCATTTATACACAAATAGTCACTAGTTTTTTTGTTTTTATTTATTGCAACATTGTCAACATTTTTGTTGCTTAAATTAAACAGGCTCATTAGCCTTTATTGTTTTTATTTTATTTTAAAAGTAGCAATTCAATATGCAGTTGTACAAAATAAAGAAAAGGGAAAAAAAAGAAAAAAAATATTTTACAAACAACTTTGTTGTTGTATTATAACAGGTTTTTTGTTTTTTGTTTTTGTTTTAAATTGTTCACACAATGTATGTTTTGTTTTTTGTTAATGCGAGCTTAAAATAATTCTTGCAAAAAAAACCGACTTCAAAACAGCAAACTTAAAATCATGTTTCTTTAAGACGGTAATTATACAATGATTATATTATATTCGAGGAAGATTGTAGCGGGATTTTTTAAATGTCATTGCACAAACTGTCAATTCAGATAAAAAAACTAATTTTTGAATTCAATAATCTAAAACAAATATCAGTCGATTTTCTACCGGTGGAGCAGTACTTCCGGAGTATATAGGGGCACAAGACCCCAAGGTTCTGTGCTTTTTCAGGTCAAACCAATGCCAAACGACTGTCTGTATACAGCGGATCAAAAGTTTGGCTATATACATAAAATTACACTAACTATTGCGACACCCTGTAATTTCCGAGTTCAAATTTTATACTTGTTATAGCGGTCGTAGCAATACAGGTTCATTGTAAATTTCAACCGTCTGTCTATAACGGCTTAAAAGTTTGGTCATATACATCAAATTACATAAACTATTGCGACACCCTGTAATATATAATTTTAAATATTTATACTTATTTTAACACACATAGTAATGGACATTCTGTCTAATTGTTAAGTGTTTGTCAATAACTATTTAAAAGATAGGGTCATATATATCAAATGATGTCACCTATTGGGACACCCTTTAAATTAAAATTTTAATATAAATACTTGTTAAAGAGAACTTTGTCATACAGTTTCTTTGTAAAATTTAACCTTGTGTCCATATACATCAAATTACATCAACTATTGGGACACCCTTTAATTTCCAATTTTAAATATTTATACTTGTTGTTATACGAGACATAGTAGTGAATATTCTGTCTATTTTTCAAGTGTTTGTCTATAACGGTTCCAAAGATAAGGACATAAAGGTCAAATTACATCAATAATGGGGACACCCTTTAATTTATCCAAATTTTATACTTGTTGTAATAGCGGACTAAGCAATATAGGTTCTTTGTACATTTCAACTGTCTATCTATAACAGTTGAAAAATTTGGCCATATATATCACTTTTACATTAACTATTGGGACACCCTTTAATTTCCAAATTCATATTTTACACTTGTTATTATAGCGGACTTAGCAATACAAGTTCTTTGTAAATTTCAACTGTCTGTCTATAACGGTTCAAAAGTTTGGCCATATATATATCAAAATAAACCAACAAATGGGACACCCTTTAATTTCTAATTTTAAATATTTATACTTATTATAACAGACATAGTAACGAACATTATGTGCAACTTTCAAGTGTTTATCTATAACGGTTCAAAAGATAGGACCATAAAGGTGAAATTACGTCACCTATGGGGTCACCCTTTAATTTTTAATTTTATTTTTTAATTACTTTTTGTTATTGGGAGCTATAGTGATACGCACTTTTTTCTAATTTTAAATGGGTGACCTATAAAGTTCATAATACACGTAAAAAACATGTATGTTGTATGGGGACACCCTTTAATTTTTAAACTTTTAAACTGTTTTTAAAATGGGACCAATCTGTAGCCATAACCTTTCTAATGGCACAAAAATGTTTAAAATCGGTTCAGAAATGACCGAGTTCTGAAGGCACAAACATACAAAAAAAAAAAAAAAAAAAAAAAAGCAACACACAGACGAATTGATAACCTCCTTCTTTTTTTGAAGTCGGTTAAAAAATCGCGTCCGCACTTATCAACGCCAAGAACAGAACTGAAGAAAGCTATTTAAAACGAATTTTGTACTCTCAGGACAAGCATAAAAAAGACGGCAAATACATATATAATTTTTTATTTTAGATCTAAGATATAAGATATAAGTACTTAATTTTAGTTTAAATATATTTAAGATACAATAAATAAAAATATTAAAAATTATTCTTGCAAAAAAAACCGACTTCAAAACAGATAGAAGGGCAGCAATTCTAAACTAAAAATGTAAGAATTAGATTTAAACCAAATAAAAGATGCGCCAAAATTAGAAGGAAAAAAAGTAAAGACTACGTGAATGTCAAGCTTCTCCCTTTTACTGTTCAAAAGTTAAGCTATTTTCACCAGCATCCGTCTTTTATGGACACATCATTCAGCCTCCGCAAGCCATATGGGGACACCCTTTAAATTTATTTTTTTATTAATTTCTGCTGTTGGTATTAATTTGGTGCCCTTTACGATACTTAATACACGTAAAAAACATGTATGTTGTATGGGGACACCCTTTAATTTTGTTAAAACGAGACCAAACTGAAAGCATAACCTTTCAAATAAAAACCTTTCAACATTCATTTTGTTAAGTCGGTTAAAAAGAAAATAAATTCTCAACAAAAGAATGAAATGATAGTGTGTGTATGTGTATATCACTAACTATATTACTGACATAAAAGCGGTATACTGTATATATTATATAGTGAATACGAAAATAAGTGTTGTTGACTACCTAAAAAAGGGATTTTTGAATTTAAGCACCATAATTCGTTATTTATAAAATTTTTGGATTTTGAACATTAATTACTTAATATTATGCCTTATTATATTTTACTAATATTTATTTAATTTTATATTTAAAACTTGTTTTTACAGTTGACATAATAACATATTGGATAATTTTCAAGTTTCTGTCTAAAACAGTTTAAAAGATAATGTCACATACGCCATTTTATGGCAACAATAGGGATACCCTTTAATGCTTAAGTTAAGCTTTATATTACTGGGTGTGATGTGCACTTTTTGAAAATTTTAAACACCTTTCCTTTACATTTCTCAAGCTTTATTTTTTAATTTTTAAAATTATGAAACGCCTTTAAATGGGATTAATTTATAATCATAAATTTGCAAATAAAAAAATCATATTCCGTTCAGAAATTATCAAGTTCTGAAGACACAAATATAAAAAAGGCAGACGAATTGAAGTTTTGTTGTTTGAAGAAATCTTCTATTTAGCTTCTGCATAATTTCTAGTCTTTTATTGAATGCAATTGTTCTGAATTAGCCGTGAAATTTCTATTAGAAATTTAAATTAACAATTTACAAATAAACAACTATTTCGTATGCATTTATGCTAGGACAGACATACAGAAACAGAGAAAGACAGTTAAATCTTGCCACTTAAAACAAATTAAGTAAACAAACTTAACACCTTCCCTTAACTTAACTTAAGCAAAGCATAATACACACAACACATGCATATCAATTACACATCTACGGGTATATAGATGCTGCAGGAAGTTTAACACCCACTACAACAGAACTCTACAATCAATTCCTTTCTAAAACATATCAACCACAATTACATTAACAACTGCTGCATACAGTGTTGGCACAGCTACTGCCATTGTTTGGCTGCTAAAGTGTCATTATCCTTTTGTGCAGTACATTCAAGCGAGCACGAGTTTGTGTGCCATTGTTGGTTTGTTTTTATTTCGCAAGCAACCCAAACATTTCAACTTTACAACAATAACTACAGCAATAATCCATAATATATGAATGAGAGAATGAATGAATGAATCCGTAAGTAAATAGTATGTTACAAGTATGAGTATTTAGTTATTGTATTTTTCGTGTTCCTCAAGTCTTTTTGCAATGTTTTAACACTTTGGCATGCAGTTATTCAGCTGTCTTTTAATTGTTTACTATCTCTATTGCAGTCGCATCTTTAGAGTATCGTTAAACTATGGTGTCTGCCTTCTTATGACAAACTGTCATCGTAACCATCCCTCTGTCTGTCTGTATGTCTCTGTGTCTAGCAGTGTGACTTCCTGTCTTTCTTTCTGTCAACTAGCCAATTTTTGGTATATATGTATGTTGTCTTTATTATTTGCTATTGTTTTTGTTGAAGTTATAACTGTTGTTGTATTGTTATGTGATGATGGTATTTATTGCCAAATAGCACCCTAATTTAATGTTGTTGTTTTTTACTCTATATCTTTCTGTTGCTGCTTGTTAAAATTGTGTTTGTCTTTTCATATTTGTTTGTAATGCATCGCATACATACGAGGGACAATTGTTAATGATGCACATGAAAAAAAATTTTAAATATATATTAACACTTTTAACATATTTTTTTTGATAAAAAACTAAAACTATTTTAGTTTGATAAAAAACTAAATAATATCCATTTTTTATTTAAAAAAATAATATTTAAGTAGTTCTTCTTGTTTCAACATTTACATATGGTGAGTACAAGAGTACATATTTTTCAGTGTAAGAGTACATATTTGTAATTAAAATATAAGAATATAGCCTAGAAATGATTGAGATATCGGCGGAAAATAATGATATTGCTACAGTGATATGGGATTTGACCAAATCTTTGAAGAGGGCTGTCGAAAAAATACACCGGAGGGCTCTTTAGGCATATACGCGAAAGATAATATGACGGTCAGTCAATATGAGGTGATTCAGCCCAACAAATACGTACATATATCCGCGATATACTAGTGTACAAAGGGCAAAACAAGATTATTATCCACAAAAAACCTTAACGAAACAGTAGCATATGCAAAACTCCAGGACTTAAAAAATCACACAATACTGCGATTGTGTAAATATTTAGAACCAGTTCATCAGCAGTATTTTGAGAACACAGACTAAAATTGAGAACTTATTTAGTGGACCATAAACTGCTTCCAACAATGGTCAATGGAAAGGTTGCTACATATGCGGTAAAACTTCCAAGAATTTTAATGATTTGACGTCTACGAACGTGGAGAAGCCTGAAATATAAGAATAAAATTTTTTTAATTTTTTTTCTAACTGTCATACAAATTAAAAGCAGAAGTTAATAAAGGCCGCATAACAAAGAAAAGTGATAAGGAAAAAATCTTAGCGGCCAAAGTTTATATTCAAAAAGAATTCCGCGATAAGATCTTATCGCGAAACTGGGTACGTCTGGGTAATAGGTTTTTTAATAGCAAAGAATAAGCAGCTAATATTACAAGCGTAGGTTTATTATTGATAACTAAAATTCAAACGAATCTTGAAGATTTGACATTGACTTAAACAAATTTTTAAAGATAACGATGAATACAGCTAAACGCTACATCAACCTTTATCCGTGGCAACCTATGTCCCCACAGTGCACGAAATTTTGATTCATTCCTCGAGTGTCATAGCCCATGCTCTGTGGCCAATTGGTTAATGGTCGGAGATGCTGCGGAAGCCAGGAACAAACACTTCCGCCAATATAGGGAGAGCAATTTTCTCTAGGCTACTTTGCTACTTTGATGCTACTTTGGACTAGATAAGGAATTTAAAAACAATGCACCTCTCGACAAACAAAAATCACTCTCTACAGGACACTGATACTACCCATGCCATTATATGGTTCCGAAGCATGGGTACTTGCGAAAGCAGATGACGTAGTACTTGGAGTGTTTGGGAGAAAAATTCTTCGTAAAATTTATGGACCAATCTGCGATGGCGGAGAATATCGGTGTAGTATGAAACACGAACTGTATGAGCTATAGGCCGATATTAACATAGTATCAAATTACAACCATTGCGTTGGCGTTGGTGAAAAAGGATGAAGATGCTCCAGCTAGAAAGTTATTTGAAAACGAACCTGGTGACGGTTCACGCAAAACTTGATGTCACAAATAGGAGAAGATGCACAGAAGATCGAGCCGCTTGGAAATCTATTCCACTTTCTACTACAGGAACAAATGTTCTGTTATAGCCATTTAAGTAAGTAAGTAAGTAAGTAAGTAAGTAAGTAAGTAAGTAAATAAGTAAGTGAGTATGTAAGTAAGTAAGTAAGTAAGTAGGTAAGTAAGGAAGGAAGTAAGTAAGTAAGTAAGTAAGTAAGTAAGTAAGTAAGTAAGTAAGTAAGTAAGTAAGTAAGTAAGTAAGTAAGTAAGTGAGTAAGTAAGTAAGTAAGTAAGTAAGTAAGTAAGTAAGTAAGTAAGTAAGGAAGTAAGTAAGTAAGTAAGTAAGTAAGTAAGTAAGTAAGTAAGTAAGTAAGTAAGTAAGTAAGTAAGTAAGTAAGTAAGTAAATAAGTTAGTAAGTAAGTAAGTAAGTAAGTAAGTAAGTAAGTAAGTAAGTAAGTAAGTAAGTAAGTAAGTAAGTAAGTAAGTAAGTAAGTAAGTAAGTAAGTAAGTAAGTAAGTAAGTAAGTAAGTAAGTAAGTAAGTAAGTAAGTAAGTAAGTAAGTAAGTAAGTAAGTAAGTAAGTAAGTAAGTAAGTAAGTAAGTAAGTAAGTAAGGAAGGAAGGAAGTAAGTAAGTAAGTAAGTAAGTAAGTAAGGAAGGAAGTAAGTAAGTAAGTAAGTAAGTAAGTAAGTAAGTAAGTAAGTAAGTAAGTAAGTAAGTAAGTAAGTAAGTAAGTAAGTAAGTAAGTAAGTAAGTAAGTAAGTAAGTAAGTAAGTAAGTAAGTAAGTAAGTAAGTAAGTAAGGAAGGAAGGAAGTAAGTAAGTAAGTAAGTAAGTAAGTAAGTAAGGAAGGAAGTAAGTAAGTAAGTAAGTAAGTAAGTAAGTAAGTAAGTAAGTAAGTAAGTAAGTATATATAATATTTTATTTTATTTTGCGGGAATGAAATATAATAATAAATAGTTTATAAGGAAAATATATGTATACAAAAATCTTTTTGAATTTTTTTAATGAAACTTAAAGTAAAGAGGCAGTACCCCACAAATGAACAATATTTTGTTTCCGGCTTCGGTACTGCCCTGTAATTTACCTTCGGGAAGGAAGTATTAGTTTAATCTTCATTCAAGCAGGAGCCAGTACATGTTTGCTCATTTACATATCTATATTCTCCTGTCAATATCGGTATAATACTTGAATGCTCTCGAGGATTCTAAGCCATGCTCTACAGTGTCGATGTGTTCACTCGGTTGCTATTTGACCTATCCAAAGAACACAAAGATAAAAATGGTTCCAAATTACTGCCTTGAATAACTTTGACATTAAAGAAAGACATTTAAAAATGTCTATATATAGTAATCTGTGTATTTATTTAAACGCACTATGCGGTTTTCTGATCCCGACTGATTTGGAGTACCTCATTTATTGCTGAGAATTTGGTTCAGCTTGGTATCGAAAAGTATCTCAAATAGTGTTGACATTTGTGAAAATAGACAACAGGTTTACAAGTGAAAAAATCTCTCGATCATTCCATTTGCAGATGGGTGATATGGAGATGTGCGGATACGTTGAGCGCCGAGAATTTGTCCAAGTTCTTTAAATAATTGTGATTCAAATTGTCGGCCTTGATCTGTAGATAATCTTAGGGGGACACCAAAACTTGTAATCCATTCTTTATAGAAAGCTTCGGCCACTGTTGCTGCTTTACAATCCTCAATTGGAATCGCATCAGTCCAACGTGTAAATCGATCGATGCATGTCAAAAGATAAGTATAACCTTTGTGGTATGGTAGAGGACCTACTAAGTCTACATTTATGTGAGAAAATCGTTCCAATGGAGTCAGATAAGAAGATATTTCACTTCGTGTATGTCGATACACCTTTGATCGCTGGCAGCTCATACAAGTTTTTATCATAGCTTTTATGTCTTTACCCATTTTAGGCCACACAAATCGTTTCTTTATTCCTTCAAATGTTGATGTATATCCGCTATGGGAAAGATCATGGAATGCGTGGAAAACGCTTGCACGATGAGTTTTTGGTATAAACGGTCTTACATTTACAGTTGAGGTATCACAATATAGGGGTTTGCTATCTGCTGCAACTTTAATTGTTTTGAAAATTAAAGATGTGGTTTCCGGATTCGATAAAAATTGTTGTAATTCAGGATCATTTTCTTGATCTATAGCAATTTGTTTGTAATCTAAATTAAGGAAATTATCGCAATACGTGAAAGCGTATCTGCTACCAGGTTATTAGAACCTTTTATATGACGTATATCTGTTGAAAACTGTGCCAAAAAATCTAGCTGACGATACTGACGTGGGCTTGCCTTATCTGGGTTCTGTTTGAATGCATATGTCAAGGGCTTGTGATCTGTAAATATAATGAATTTTTTTCCTTCTAGCATATGACGATAATACTTAACAACTGTATATACTGCTAAAAGTTCCCTGTCATAAATACTATATTTCTTTTGGGTTTCGTTTAATTTTCTTGAGAAAAACGATAATGGTTGCCAACCATCTTCGGATTTTTGCTGTAATACTCCTCCAATTGCGATGTCTGAAGCATCTACCATAACACATATGGGTAAATTATCACAAGGGAGTGATAAGAGTGTTACACTAGACAAATCTGTTTTACATTTTTCAAATGCGGCAATTGCTTCTGGGTTCCATAAAATTGGAGTATTATCGTTTTTCTTATTACATACTTGATATTTAAGAAGCGGCATTTGTGTAATCGCTGCATTTGGAATGAATCTTCTATAAAAATTGATCATAGCAACAAAACGGCGAATTTCTTTAACAGTTTGTGGCATAGGAAAGTTGACAATCGCAGACACCTTCTCCGGAAGTGGCTTAATGCCATTTTCTTCAATACGATGTCCAAGAAAATTGACAGTAGGTTGACCAAAAGTGCATTTGTCAATATTAATGACAACGCCATATTCTTGCAGACGTTGAAATACTTTATTAAGATGTTCAAAATGCAGTTCTTCGTTTTCGGAAGCGATTAAAATATCATCAATGTAAGGGAAACAAAAGTCGAGCCCTCTAAGTACTTCATGAATAAATCGCTGAAAAGTCTGCGCAGCGTTACATAGGCCAAAAGTCATATATTGGAACTCGAAAAGGAAAAATGGGGTTATAATCGCAGTTTTGGGAATATCGTTTTCGGCCACTGGTATTTGATTATATGCCCTTATTAAATCAATCGTTGAAAAAATACGTGTACCGTGTAGACTGTGGGTAAAATCATGAAAAAAACAGGATATTTGTCGGGGATTGTTTGTGCATTTAAACTACGGTAGTCCCCACAAGGGTGCCACTTACCATTTTTTTTGAGCACCAAATGTAATGGACTTGACCAACAGCTCTTTGATGGTTTGCATAATCCCTGTTCCACCATAAAATTAAATTCCTGTTTCGCTATTTCAAGCTTGTCTGGAGGAAGACGTCGAGGTTTTGCTGTAACTGGGCGACCTTTTGTTTCTATAACGTGTTGTATGTTATGCGATTTTTTACCAACAGCAGTTGAAGGATTGGTAATTGCAGGATATTTTGAAAGTAAATTATGATATATGGTCGAGTTTAGAACTGTTTTAACTTCAAAGTAATTTGGCATATAACCCATTCTTCCTTTTGCTGATAAGCCTGTTATTGAGTCGATAAGTCGAACGTTTTTGATGTCAACAATAAGGCCAAAATTTTTTAAAAAATCGGCGCCAATTATTGGATGAGAGACGTTAACATCCACAAATTTCCATTGAAAATTCCGTCGAAGACCAAAGGATGGCGATAGGATTTCTTCACCGTATGTGTCAATAGATGTGTTATTAGCAGCAAAAAGCTTATATTTTTGACTTTTTCTTTTAATGGATCATGCACTGGGATAACGGATATATCCGCACCTGTGTCCACGAGAAAAAATTTACCGACATATCTATCATACATAAAAAGACGATTTGTTGCGTTTTTCCGGTCACTACTTGAATCTAGTGACCGGGTTGTGAGTTTTCCGACTGATTATTGCTGTTAAAAGAACAAGGAGGTCGACACTTATGAGCTCAATTTTTAAATTTGCGGTGATAATAACAGATTCTACTTGAAGATGAATTTCGACTTAAAGTGCCATGTGCTCCTCTTGATCTGCTCCTTCTAGATAATTGAAGATTTCGTAATGTCATGTTAATGCTTTGTATCTGTGTTTTTATTTCAGAAAGCTCATTTGTAGAACTAATTGCAGAGACGTTTGTATTCCGTGAAACTTGAATATCACCAATTTTGTCAGCCATTTTAACAAGATTCTCTAAGGATTCAGATGATGTTGCTAAAATTGCTTGCGTTTGAGATGGCAATCTCTGTAACCACATAGTTTTTAAAAAATCTTCAGTAATACCACCATTTGCTAGGTTTCGCATTTCTCGTAGAAGGGCGCTTGGTTTTCTGTCACCGATTTCCATGTTTGTTAACAGTGTCTTAATGCGATTTTCCTCAGAAACAGAGAAATGATCAATTAGACGGTGTTTTATTTGTTTATAGGCGTCATTGGGAGGATTCATAACAATATCGCTCACCTGGCTAAGTATTTCTGCATCTAAATCAGCCAAGATGATGAAATATTTTGTGCCTTCATTTGTGATACGATGTAAAGAAAATTGTGCTTCAACCTGCGCAAACCAAAGGATTGGATTTTCTTTCCAGAAACGAGGTATCTTAACAGCCAAACTTAAATTATGACTGCGTGCATCACCAGCTGCAGGATTATTTTCACCTCTAGATGCTGAACTTTGTTCAGTTGTGGAACGCGTAGCAGGCATATTAGCTTCGAAATTACGTATCACGTCGGGGTCACCAATTGAAACAATTAAACACGGAAGTTGAATTTAAAATATCAATATGTATTTATTGTTTCACGTTTAAAAATATTTTTTTATAATAACTTAAATTTTTCATAAGAATATATTTTTCTTTTTACAATAAAAATCAAAGGTAAAATAATTAAAAACTATTTTTAAGTGCAAAGTGTTTTCATGCAAAGTATGTTATGCCTACACAAGGTTCCAAATTTTGTATGAGAAAGAGAAAAATTTTGTTTCTGAATACATATAACTTTTTGCTGTCACCCAACACAAATCTATCACATTTATAATTGTTATTTCTTAAATCGAAATTAAATCATTAAAAACAATGTTGCGACATTGTAACTTTTTTTAACGCATTTTTCCATATATGTCGCTTATAAAATTTCCTTGGTGCTATTTGTAGGCGATTCTAAAAGTTCCTTTCATTAATTCTTCATTTCTAAATAATTCTTAAATAGATCTACTTTCTATACTTGTTTAAAAAAGGCTTTTTTCCTCAACTAATTTGGCTAAGTCGTTATAGTTTCTGCTATTGTTTCTGATGCTATCCTTACTGCTTGTTGTATGACTTTAGAGCATACTGTCTTGTGAATGCTGCATAAGTTACTTTTTTTGTTTTGATTAGGTTTTTCGTTTGTTTGATTTTGTTGCGACACTAAATTATGGCTTGTGCTGCAGCAACTTTATACCATTAGTAGTAAAAACTGTATTATCATCATGCTCCATATACAACGTTATCGTCATTATCATCTTAAACAGCATAATGGCCCCTAAAAAAATTGTTGGTTCATTTAGATGTGTATTTTCTCAGGTTCATTTGTTTGTAAACAAAATTAACACAGCATTGCAGCAGAGTGTCTTTGCTTTGGTTACGTAATTTCCGGAACTTTTATATAATTTTTCAAGTTGTTGCCTCTGCCACTACGATATTTAAATTTTGTGCCATAGTCTTTTTATTTCCATAAAATTTTTGGATTTTTTCCTTTGATGTTTTTATTTTTCCTTTTGTATTTTAGCTCTACAACTTTAACTACTACAGGAATGAATAGGTATGTGCGCTAAAACTATGTATTAAAAATGAATGTAATAAACTAAAGGCACGTGTATGTATTTCAGTTTGTATGTGTTAATGCCGAGTGCATGCCGAATAGTTTGCAGAAATCACATTAACAAATTAAATGAGATAATTGCTACGAGAGAATTTAAAATAAGAAAATTTATTTAGCAGACTAGAGTGAGAGTAAAAATCGGATATCTAGTATGGTTACAGTTAAAAGTGCTGACATTTTTAAGTGTTGCCAATAGCAGGAAATAATATTTCTTTGATGAGTTAAAAGTTATAATTTCAATATAGATAATAAATAACCTTTCTTTTAAAATCTCATTTCGTAACGTATCGAATAACAAATTATCCTGAAGGAGGCAAACACAGCAAATGCTCAAAAAGGGTATCAATGTTTACTATGCAGAAATTGAATATACTCTAAAATATTACTCAAAATTTAGGAACAAAATTCTTGTTGTTACTTATACGAAAAAACTATTATTTAACTTATTTTACGCAAAAATACAAATCAAAACCAACCAATTATAAGTTTTAAAATTAATAAAATCAAAAAATAACATTAACCACATCTGTCTAAAAACATTAAAAATATATTGAAACAAAGCTGTCAAAGGAAAAAAGCAAAAACGAATACACACATATGCATGTATTTTTTTTTTCAATGGTTAAAGGTAAATTTCTAATATTGTTTTTTTAGCTAGACCAATAGAGCCCACGTGAATAATTTATTAAATATTATTATTGTTCTACTATAAGACTTATTGTCATAAATGTAATTTAACACATATTTTATGCATTTCTATTAAGGTAAAATGTTAAAAAAAATTTAAAGTAATTACACACAATTTGTTAAAAATTTAATAAAAGTTTGAAAAATATAGTTTGTCTAATTTGTCTAATTTTATATTCGGGTTTCGTAGCAGAAATGGCGAGAAGAATACCTCTCAGAATTAGGGTCAAGATTACTGAGATTGGGGTCAATAGACCACAAACCAATCTTTCATGAGATCGCTTTAAGGGTTTTTGGACTACCTTGTAAAAAAGCTCAAATATAGTTACTAGAGCAAGTGTCTACTTGTTGGATATCGTATTCGGACTTTGTATAGGCTTTTGGTCAATGGGTCTTATGCCTAGTTCTTTGCTATTTTAAAAGCTACGGAATGAATGTCTAAGCTTATGACTCTTAAATATTTTCTCAAGTCTGGGAAGCAAGTGCCAGGTCAATGGAAATGAGGATGGGTCTTTAATCAAAACCCTTCCACCAATCACTCATTACTGCAAAAGGAGTTGTAGGGTTTAAGGGTTACTCTGAAACATACTTCTAGGTTTTGCAGAAACATTTTTTGGAACTTTGTCGATGTAATAATAGGTAATTGTTCGGTTACTAGTACTAGTTTATTGGGCACCCCGGATTTACATTGCACATCGCACAGTTATTTAATCTTAGTTAGGCATCATGAACTAACTCAATTACCATCAACACCATGACTGTATAGCAAGAGCCCCCACGCAAACCTCTTAGGGTCTGTGAGCACATACACAATCTCAACGAGAATCTTACAAAGAGAACAAAACATGTACAAATTTTAAATCAGTAGCATACCAGCTTTGTGTCACTTTGCTAAATATTTAGCAAACCAATGCATTTTCATTTTAACCACTTTTTTTGGTTGGTGGCCTTTGCTCTATAGCGAGCACTATAAATATTTAATGGGTTACCATTTATAAATAAAAAAAATTATTAACGTGAATTGGCTTAATGCTACAAAAATTTTTTAATACTTCAAATATCTGTTAACTAAAATTTGCGAGCGTACATAAACATATCTTTATTGAGGACTAGTTATACCCGGTTGCTTTGCTACCTAGATTGTCATTAAATAAAACAAAGATTTTTACGATACTTGACAATTAATTTTTCTTATGGGACCCCTTCCATCCCGCTCATATATCTCAGATTTCAAATGGAGGACGCCCTTATTAGGGTTCCGTACACAAAGTGTAAAAGCGTAACCCTATTGTTTTCACTACAATGTCTGTCCGTCTGTCAGGGCCTTTTATCGCTATAGCAACAAATACTAAAACTTATAGGGTGTTCCGATAGAGAGGTGTTATTTACAAATATGTGCTTATTTCGTGAACTGTAGGAGGCATAGACTCAAGATTTAAAAACAGTAATTAAAACCTAGTTTGCTATATAATCAAGTATAAAAAATAAACCTAAAAATTAAAGGGTGTTCCGATAGAGGTAGATTTGCATGTATAAAGCCTAAATTGTGAACCATAACAGGTAGACGCTTGCAATTTTCATAGAAGGTGTATAACTGTGGCCGCTATAGTAGCAAATTTTAAAACTTATAGGGTGTTCCGATAGAGAGGTGTTATTGACGAATGTGTGTTTATTTCTTGAACTGTAGGAGGCATACACTAAAAATTTACAAACAGTAATTAAAACTTAGTTCGCTTTATAAACAAGTCTAAAAAAACCTAAAAATTAAAGAGTGTGTGGAGTGATTTGCATGTATAAGTCCTAAGTTTTGATCCATAATAGGTAGACTCTTGAAATTTTCACAGAAGGTGTATAACTGTGGCCACTAGCAATAAATACTAAAACTTATCGGGTGTTCTGAAAGTGAGGTGTTATTTGCCGTTATGTCTTTATTTCTTGAGCTATAGGAGGCAACCCCTTAAAATTTACAGACAGTAATTAACTCTATGTTCGGTTTCTGTTAAATTAAACCTTAAAATTAAAGGGTGTTCCCAGAGTGACGTGCTTTGCGTGTATATGGCCTAAGTTTTGAACGATAATAAGTAGACTCTTGAAGTTTTTACAAGAGGTTTATTACTATGTAAACTATAAAAAATAATAAAAATTAAAGGGTGTTCCGACAGAGACATGATTTTTAATTAAATAGCCTTATTTTTTTTTTTTTTGAACCGTAATAGGTAGACTCTTGAATTGTTTACAGTAAATGTTGTACTTTGGATACTGTAACAATTACTAATATCTAAAGGGTGATCCATCAGTGACATGTTTTTCACATATATTACCTTATTTTTTGAACCGGAATAGGTAGGCCTGATATTTTTGTAGAAAGTGTATTACCATGGCCGTTATAACAACAATTTCTAAAATTTAAAGGGTGTTCCAATAGCGATGCAATTTTCGCAAATATGACTTTGATTTTATAATAAAAGGGTGCCCCATAAGACATAAACAAATTAACAACTTGAGTTTTAAAAGGCGTACTAAACATAGTACGGAACCCTACGTGTGTGAGACACTTGACTGATTTTTTTATTTAAAGTAAGCTCTTCTATTCCGACAATTATTTGTTCAGCTTTGCGTTTTGTTTCAAAAATAATACACACTAAATTTTAAGGCTCTTACGATTACATTGATATGCTATAGATATGACAAGGAATAGGGCGTACCTGATACCGAGTAGTAGTTACCCAGGATTTTCACAACGTTTTCAAATCTAACTGCTGTAAAAAGTGTCTAAAATTTTTTTGGAGTTCTTGCATTTCCATTAGATATTTTATGTTTGAATTCTTTATCATTATTTTGGGACTTTTTTCCGACTCTGCATTAATTGCAAATAAATTAGGAGTTATTTATTTTTTTTGATTTTTTATTATTTCTTCTATCTATCTATCTATCTATCTATCTATCTATCTATCTATTTATTTATCTATTTATGTTTATTTTTTTTTTTTTTTTTTTTTTGAACTAGTAAAACATGGACCAATATATATTTCATATTTTTCCCAATTATTTAGTTTTTTGCATGATAATTAGTTATTTTGCAATTACTTAAGCGATGTGTTATTTTCTTACATAATTTTTCAATTAAAAATACAAACCAAAAATGTTACAGAATTGGCATTTGCCAAAAAACAAATCAAAGACCAAACTTACACAACTTAAACTAATTACCGAAATTTAAATTAATAATCGCGGTTCAAAAGAATAAATCACAATAATGCAAAACGTTTCAAATATTTATTGTAAAACCTCAAATATTTTCTAGCTGATATTTTGTGATCACAAAACAAAACCAAATAGAAAATTTAGATCAAGGTTTCAGCGAAACACGAAGCGTTTTATAATAAAGCTTTTATTTTAATTTTTTTTCCTTTGAAATCTGCATAGTCATCAATCATAAATATTAGCGACATTGTATGGTGTAATCAGAAATATTTGCATTGTTTTGTTTGGAAAACCTTTTCTTTTTTGCAAATTATGTTGCATAGAAAATAAAAAAAAAACTAAATATATGCGTTCAAATATTATGCAATCCCAAATGTGCATACACGACACAAACCGTGGTTTTTGGAGCTATCAACAAAATCAAACTTACACATTTAAATACTCATATAAACATTATACTCTGTGTTGAATTAAGCACAAGTTTAACATCTGCCAATAAATTAAAAAAAAAAAAAACATATAAAACTTGGGGTCTGATTATTTAAAATGAATATAAAACAAAAAGGATCAAAATCTCTCTCAATATTGATGCAAATTCATTATTGCTTTTGGCAGAAATATTTCTATTTGTATTATATTAAACACATTCGTATGTAACAAACCCAACAAAAGAACAATGTTTCAAGGTAAGTTCAACTACTGAAAAACAAGAGTCAGTTTCATGAACTCATTTTATTGTTGACTCAACAATTAGTACAAAAATTTGAGTAAATATTAGTGGCAACATTTGTCATAATTAAACTTCGAAATTTTGTTTAATTTAAAGAGATAAAATAAAGTACCATTATTGCCTAAAAAGAATTTGCTATTGAAAATTTGTTATTATTATTTATTGTTTATTAAATGTAAAATATTTTTAAAAATAAAACAAAATTTAAATTTATTTGTACTAAAAATAAATTTAAATTTCGTTTTATTTTTTACAAAAAGGGGGTCTACAATTAAGTCCAGTTTAACAAAACCATGCCTTACAAAAAAATGTTTCTCATGCAGATGAACTTTGGAAGTCAGGCTCAAGTTCTTTTTATTCTCTCTAAGTTAAAAGCAAAAAACAAAGAGGAAGCTTTAGGTGGTGTTAGGTAAACTTCGTTCTCAACAACTGACGATAAATGTTTGAGTACCAATTTCCTCATATCCCTTTATCTGAGATTGGTTGGTTAAATAAATGATGTTTACAACTTAACACCACCGAAAGTAGATTGATGAAAGTAGACCACAAATAAAAATATCTTTCACGCAAAGACCCGAATTCACAAGAATTGCTCAAATTTTCTAAAATTATTGCACATTGTCCAATAGATTCCTCATTTTTCTGCTGCCGGTATCTAAAATAAAATTATCCTATTTTTTTCTTTAAAATTATTCACCGTATTTGTATTAAAAAAAAATATTCTTTCAGCTTAGAGAGAATAAAACGAACTTAAGCCTAACTTCCAAATTTCATATGCATGTTAATAAATAATCAAATTTAAATACTCAATATTAAAATGTTTCACTTTTTATTTTATTAAAATTAGTTACACACTCATCTGACAATAAATAATTTATAGGTTTTTATTTAAGCTACTTAGCACAAATTTTTTTTATATTATAAAAATTTCTTTTTATCAAATATAAAGATTGAAAACATTTATAAATAATGACCTGGCGAAGCTGTTTTGGCTTGTCTGCAGGCTGAGTAAAAGTTTAAAAAACAGTATACGTTAATTGCATTCATTGCATTCATTGCATTATTCAATTCACAATATAGTATAATATAACAATTTTACAAATTAAAATTTGAAAAATTAAATTTCCCCCGGGTTCGGTAGTCTTGGTAAATTCTGTTAAAGAAGCGGGTATCTTTGCCGAAATCAATCGCTAGCGTTGTGTGATAGATATTTTAACATTCGTATATCTCTGAGGGTATTATTGTTGTTGTTGTTGTTTGTAGCATTGTTGTTGGCGTTGATATTGGTAGCGTTGTTGTTGTTGCTAGAGATCTTATTATTATTGGTGCTGTCATTATTTATGTAATCGTTGACTCATATGAATCTTCTGTCATTTATGTTGACATAATTGTTGTGGTGGGTAATGTTATGGTTGTTACGGCTAGAATTATAGTTGTTGTTGTTTTTGGTGTTATTGTTGTTGTTTCTAGTATTATAGTTACTGAGCTTGTTGTTGTTCAATGAAGGGTTTGAGAAGTCTGCGGCACTGATATTTATTATATTTGTTTTATTATTGATATCGCTGTTACTGCATGTAGCAGCATAAGCGATTTGGTAGGTTTGCGAATGTATGGTTTTACTAAGTATTTTAATTAACCGGTTTTGTGTTTCTTGAAGCTTTCTACAATAGTTGGAACTTCCCCAAGTTATAATACCATGCCGGATATTAGATTCTACTAACGCATAATATGCCTGTCTAAGTTCCTGCCTATTCTAACAGAATCTGAGGTGATACAACATATCTACACCGGTGCAACTGTTATGTTGCACCGGTTAATATCGCAGTTGTTATTGGTTCTTTTGATGCGTTTTTTATTAAAAAAAATGACCATCTTTGTGCCTTTTCCAGTTGTATTAGTATAATTTTGACGGCAGAATCTAAGTTTTTATTCGCAACTACCACAGAAGTATCGACTGCATATGCAAACGTTTTGCAATTTTTAAGAGTGCTCATGAGTTCGTTTGAATATATAATAAACAGAATTGGAACTAATTTTTAACCTTGTGGCACCCCATAATTCATGTCGTCCTTTGGCTAAGGTATTTTTTCCAATGTGGATAAGAGTTTAATATGCGAAAGTGTTTCAAATACTTTACTCAACTTGATAAATAATGTTAAACAGTGATTGTTTTACTCAACTGTTCGTTTATAAAATTCGCAAAATTACCTAGCAGTTTCCTTATATTTTTTCCTTTTTGTAAACCAAATTGATGATCGCTGATAGTTTTGTATTTCTCTATAAATTTGTTTAGACATTTAACGGCAATTTCTTCCATAAACTTTTCCTTTTACATCCATTTTTATATATTTCATATATTTATATATTGGACGAATAAGTGATAATTTGAGAATATCAGGAACTATTGCGGTGTTTATAATTAGGTTATATAATAAATCTAAAATCAATAATAAATCTAATATCAATAAAGTAAACCGAATTGGAATTTCCAAAGGACTAAAAACAACAACTGCATTTTCTAAACATGTTAAACCGTTAAGGGATATTTGGTTATATTCTGGCAGCAATATTTGTTTAACAGTTGTCCTTATATGGGGACAGTGATTCTAGTCGGCTTATGATGCAATTATTTAAAATTAACTAGGCTTTTTGAAAAATTTTTTTACAGACTTTCACAAAGATTTTCCTAAGAAAAATTCTGTCTTTTATTTAACTTTTTAAGTCTACAAAACATTATATTAAAAATACTTCATATAAAGTTTTAAGTATTTAGTTTTATGGTCAACAAAGTTCGAAGACCACAGTTCAAAAATTTTTCAGATATACGAAAATTATCATTTATTTTGTATTTCCGCTTATAATTGGTTCCATTGCACACATTAATAAAAGACTTGTTTGTACCAAACTTGAAGACTACAACTTATACAGTTTCTAGCTATATGATTATCTACTTTATTTGGGTAGTGACATGCCTACTTTAAATATCGAAAATACAAGTTTTAGGAATATAAGTCACTTGGAGTAGGCATTTATAGCTTATAAAAAGGCAGGTTAACAATAGAAACATAAAATTCATTATTTACCGTCTAATATTCGTATTTCCTCATGCTGTTTTCAAATGAAATATTTTTAAACATATCGAAAGTTCTAAGTCATTCAAATCGCATTTTCAATGCAAATAAAAAATTGTTAACCGTACCAAACTTAAGTATAAACGGGTTCTATGTTAACACAGATTTAAATATTAATTTTTATCATTTTTTTGTTGCTTCATGAAATAGAAATATGTTTTCTGTTTCATTAATACCCTTAAAATATTATATCAATCGATCCAAATTTTTAGTTTAGTACAAATGGATGTAATTTAAATGTGTCAGAGGCAACAATTTTCAACACTTTACATTAAGAAATACCGGATCATTGTTCTATTTTCAGTCAATGGTAAAATGGAACTCCGGATTTTGCAGAATGAAATAGAATATCATTCCAATACAAAGACTCCTTTAACTGGGCGCACCCACAATCGGTTATACTGTTTAACTCTTTAGGATGGCTCTTTGGGAAAAAATCGGAAGGACAAATGTTTGTCCGACTGAAGGTATCTAGTGTTATTACTATTCCTTACTTAACCTTTGCTACATTAGAAGAAAATAAGTTATTGATTTTCTTGTGGAATCCGCCACTGTGCAGTAAAATAAATTTTATATGATTTTTTAAGTTTCAGTTTAAGTAATTCATATTTTGATATGTAAATTTTTCAATAAATTAAATACTATTGATTTATGCTATAAAAGGAAAAATCTTTAAGCGAAAATCACATGTTGTACAGTAAAAAAAAAACTATAAAATGATTTATGTCTATTTAAAAGATGTTTGCAAGTAAATGATAGTTGCTTGCATAGTTCATCGAACTTTTGATATACAAGACATACAAATTAACACCCTACACATACATATATTTTTACATACATACATACGTATTTACATAGATTGTCTAAATGAAAAACAACAATTCATAGCATCAAAGCACACAAAATGTCACATGTGTCGCTCATCAGCAAAGAGATCCAAATGACGCTTTTTTATTTCCATTTTTTTTTTCTTTTACTGTTGCTTTGTAACTTTTGTATCTGACAAGCTAAATTTTTGTCAAACTTTTTTTTAACCCTCTATATAGTATATTTTTATTTTCGTTTGTATTTTTTAAGAAGAAACAAACTTACATACATACATTGAATTTTTCAATTAATCAAAGTACAAAAGCAAACAGTCTGTGACATACCTAACTCACAGACGTTAAAAGGTAATAAAATATTCTGAAAATAAAAGAAAACAATGTAAAAAATATAGAAATAAAGAACTTGATAATAGAAATATTTGATTAATTCTACAAGCGATGTCACACATTCGGTCGAAATAACTTATTGTTTAAGCAATAAATATATCTAAATAATAACTAAATGCTAATTTGTTTTAACTCCAATACAATCGTATATAATTAGAAATTATTTGCTTTTGCTAACTAACTAGCTGGTATTCGTTACGTTTTATTTGTATTTTATTCTATTATTTTTTCTCTTTTTTAGGGTTCCGTACACAAAGTGTAAAAACGAAACCCTATTGTTTTTGCTACAATGTCTGTCCGTCTGTCCGCCTGTCTGCCTTTTATCTCTGGAACCGTAATAGGTAGACTCTTGAAATTTTCTCAGATGATGTATAGTTGTTGCCGCTATAGCAACAAATACTAAAACTTATAGGGTGTTCCGATAGAGAGGTGTTATTCACAAAAATGTGTTTATTTCTTGAGTTGTAGAAGGCATACACTAAAAATATGTAAGCAGTTCGCTATATAAACAAGTATAAAAAATAAACCTAAAAATTAAAGGGCGTTCCGATAGTAGTATGATTAGCATGTATAAGGCCTAAGTTTTGAACCGTAATAGGTAGGCGCTTGAAATTTTCACAGAAAGTATATAACTGTGACCGCTTTACTAGCAAATACTAAAACTTATAGGGTGTTCTGATATAGAGGTGTTATTCACGAATATGTGCTTATTTCTTGAACTGTAGGAGGAATTCACTAAAAATATGCAAGCACTAATTTAAAATTAGTTCGCTCTATAAACAAGTCTGAAAAAAATAAACCTAAAAATTAAAGGGTGTTCCGATAGTGGAGTGATTTGCATGTATAAGGCCTAAGTTTTGAACCATAATAGGTAGACTCTTGAAAATTTTACCAAAGGTGTATAACTATGGCCGCTATAGCAAAAAATAATAAAACTTATAGGGTGTTCCGATAGAGAGATATTATTTACGAATATGTGTTTATTTCTTACAAACAGTAATTAAAACTTAGTTCGCTTTATAAACAAGTCTAAAAAAAATAAACCTAAAAATTAAAGGGTGTTCCGATAGTGGTGTGCTTTGTATGTGTAAGGCCTAAGTTTTGAACCATAATAGGTAGATAGTTTATGTCTTTTTTTTTTTGAGCTGTAAGAGGAAACCACTTACAATTTGCACACAGTAATTAAAACTATGTTTGTTTTATAAACAAGTATACAAAATTGAAATTAAATATTAAAGGGTGCTCCATTAGTGACGTGATTTGCATGTATATATCCTAAGTTTTGAATGAATAGGTGGAATCTTGAAATTTTTACAGGAGGTGTATAACTATGTCCACTATAACAAATAATAAAAATTAAAGGGTTTTCCGCCAGTGACGTGATTTGCATGTATAAAGCCTTATTTCTTAAACCGTAACAGGTAGACTCTTGAAATTTTGTACAGAAGATGTGTTGCCACGGCCGATATGACAATTACTAAAAATTAAAGGATGTTCCGACAGTGACAAGATTTTATAAACCGTAATAGATAAAATCTTGAAATGTTTACAGTAGATGTGTTACTTCGGCCGCTATAACAAATACTTAAAATTGAAGTGTGTCCATTAGTAACGTGTTTTTCACGAATATTACCTTATTTTTTTAACCCTAATAGGTAGGCTCCTGATAATTTAATAGAAAGTGTATTACCACGGCCGCTATAAAATCAATTACATATTAAAATTTAAAGGGTGTTCTAATTATGATGCAATTTTCGCGAATATTACTTTAATTTTAAAATTTATGGGTGTCCCATAAGACATAAAGAAATAAACAACTGGAATTTTTAAATTATACTGAACATAGTACGGAACCCTACGTGTGTGAGTGTAATTCGCACTTGACTAATTTATTACATGTAGATCTGTATATACTAGTATCAACAAAAAATTTTTTCTAAAACTATATTTTAAAATTAAGAAGTCCTTAAGCTTATTGTTTTATTTGCTTGAACCTCTTGAAAACCAGGCCTTTTTTAAGATAACTTTTCTTATTGCCATAAAACTTGAAACAAACTTTAAGGATGAAAACTACGAATAAGTATTTACAATCATTGAATACAAAGCAAAAACTCACACTTCTGCATGATGGATACCAGAGCGTATGATTAATTTGAAACTAAAATGGCATAATACACATACGCACCACTGTTCTTTTTATATTAATTTCAATAATCAGTTGAAGTTTAAAAATATATGAATTTTATTTGAACTGTTTTGAATTAATCAATTAATTATTTAGGCTTAAGTTCTTAATTATAAAGAGATAAAGAAAAATTAGATACCAGCAAAGCAGAATGCATTTTCTAGACAGCTACGTCCGTCATCAGTACTCTTCGTATCAATCTACCCGGTAGTTTCAATTGTTATTAATTTTCTATTTAAACAAACTTATCAAAGAAATAGAATCTGAGAAATTTTAATTTAACATTATATTTCGTAGAAGATAGAGCTTTTTGAAATTGTTTTACACTTGTAAACTCTATTTCTTTTTTATACTATACTACCAAGCAAACATTTTTCTTTATTTTATTTCTCTTCATATATTTTCTTTTATTTGAAAATGGTTAATATCTGTCTTGCTATTAGCTATACTTTGGTTAGCAAATAACAACAATAAGATATTTTTTATTTTACAAATGTATATTTTGATTATTAAGTTGTGTTGAAGTTAACAATGTCAAAGCCGTGCCCGCTCTCTGAAATTATATGAATTTTATTTGAACTATTTTTTCAATTAATGAATTAATTATTTAGGCTTAAGTTCTTAATTATAAAGAGAAAATACATTCTGCTTTGCTGGTATCTAATTTTTCTTTATCTCTTTTTAATTAAGAACTTAAGTCTAAGTAATTAATTTATTAGTTTAAAAATATAAAAAAGATTTCAAAATATTTATTTTATAATCAAGCTTAAGTTAGTTTTTATTCTCTCTAAGAAAGAATTAATTAAATTACAAATTAGGTGATAATATTAAAGAAAAATTGGGAAAATTTAATTTTTAGACACCAGCACGAGTGGAATGCACATTTTCTAGACAGCCACGTCCGTCATCAGCACTACTTGTATCTAATCTACTTAGGGTAGTGTTTTAGTTGTAAGCATCATCTATTTAACCAACCAAACCCAGATAAAGGAATACGAGGAAAGAAGAAGAAGCTTAAGGTAGTGGTAGACTTCGTTCTCACCAATTGACGATTGATAATTGAATACAAGTTTTCTCGTATTCCTTTATCTGGGTTTGGTTGGTTAAATAGATGATGCTTACAACTAAAACACTACCCTAAGTAGATTAGATACAAGTAATGCTGATGACAGACGTGGCTGTCTAGAAAATGTGCATTCCACTAGTGCTGGTATCTAAAAATTAAATTTTCCCAATTTTTCTTTAATATTATCACCTAATTTGTAATCTAATTAATTCTTTCTTAGAGAGAATAAAACCGAACTTAAGCTTGATTATAAAAATTTCATTGTATGTAATACATAAAACAGTTTGACTAATAATAATTAAAATTTTCAAAAATTAATATTTATTTTAGTTTTTTTAAACAAATTAAACGAAACAAGTAAAAGTGCAATATAAGATCGTGCAATTTTGCTACTTCAATTACCATACGTCCTAATAAAAATTAATCTTAAATTATTAATGAGTTCGATAAATGTTTCTAAACTTTACCACTTAACAAAGAAAAGGTTTTGCCAAGTTAGTTTTTAGTACCATTAAATTGGAAATGAGATAATTTGACGGGAAACAAGTATTCTTTTGAACCAAGGTGCAAAATTACCTTCTCACAACATTTTATTAAAATTCATCTAACAGTTTTTATGTAATAAACAAATACAGATAAAGAGACAGTAAAACAAAAATTCTGCAGGTGCAGATTTTATCGCTTAAGAACCGCACCAGCAAAAAAAATTAAAAAAAAAAATTTTTGTTGCAGTTATATTATATGCATAGATGTATAGTTATGAATATAATTAATATAAAAAAATTTTATTTCATTTCAGCAATTGTTTCAAAGGGTTACGAATATAATCCTTGTCAGATATTTGTTAGAAAATTATAGAAATTAGAATTAAAGATATATATTTGCTTCGTAAAAATAAATATTAAATTATACTTCAATTAAAATGCATTGCGAGCACAAAAACAAAAACAATATTTATGCAAGTAAAACAAGACACATCCTTTGCTAATTGTTGTCAGTTTCTTTATGGAAAAAGTTATACAAATCACGAATCCCTAATAGCATACCATCACTTATTTACAAACTTATAGCCCGTTCAGGCTGCCACGAAATTAAGTCATTTCGTGATTTCGGCCGAAATCAACTTGAAATTACGTAATTTCGCATACATTTTACCATTGCCCAAATTATCTAATTCTACTTAATTTCGTCGAAATTAACTTGAAATTACGATAGACAACGCTGGTTTTGTAGAAAAAGCTACTTTTTTTGCAACCATGACCAGATTTACAACCTTGAAAGTCCGTTTTCTTTGAAAAGAATTTAAAAGACAAATGAAATAATGGAAATATATACATAATTGTACATTAATTTTGTTGTAGTGTTGTTTTTAATATTCATGTATGTTTTATATCAATACGAAAGTGTTGTGCGAAAGCTTTTTTCAAAATAGTTAAATTATATAAATGTAACTAAACGTGATCAGCTGTTTGCGAAATTAACTCAAATGTCAAAAAGCCCAGTATGAACACTTTAGATTTCGTTCGTAATTTCAGCTCGAAATTACTTAATTTCGTGGCAGCCTGAATGGGCTATAAAATAAATTATTTTCCTATTAAAACAAAAGTAACTTTAAAAAAATAATACTTTTCAAAAGAAATATTAAATTTTTTACACATAAAGTAACCTTGTAGCTGTTGCCAAACATGAAATTTGGATTCGATTAAATTTTTTGTTCATTCATTCCTTTTACTGCTACATTTATTTGTTGAGTTGATTTATTTGTATGTAGAATGGGTAAGTGTGTATTTGTAATAGTTTGATTGTTTGTTTGATAAAGTTGTTGAGTTGATTTGTTCATTCATTCGTTTACTCATGTCATTTTGGTATTTTCATTTCCCCTGATAATTTTCTTTTTCTATTTTATACTTCAATAACACCACTACTACTACTACAGTAACTAACCAATTCCTTGTTCATTGGTAAGGTTGGTAGAATTATTGCAGCGACATCAATGGCAATAACAGGAAAACAACAAAAGTTTACCATACCATACATAGTATGTAGTAGTAAAAGGAGTATATTTACAATATATTTTTGTGTATGTCATGACGCGACCTTCTTGTTTCTATGTTTTGGCCTCAATTTTTTGTAATAATTTCGATATATTCCAATATCAGAGAAAAAAAATGTACTATCTTTTAATCAACATGAAAATTGATGACCAGTTATGACTTTAAACAGGAAAAATAGTTTTAAAGCTTAAAAAATTCTGCATGAAGAGAGGTACTTCTAAAGTGAAAGTTTATATTAGTTTTAAACAAAAGTATTGTAGGGTATTATCTTGTTCTTGTTCATATTGCACAAACTTCGTTTTTGCATATTGTTATTTTAAAAGATATTTTATGAAGAACTTCAATTCGAACATACAGAATTGCAGTTATGTGCTGAACCCAAAGCAGAAAGAGGGCCAGATGTTCAATCAACAAGACATAATAAAAGAGAATTTAACACAACTTCTGATTATTGTCGTCGTTACAGTTTTTCCTCTTTTTTCTACTTTTTAACTTTGTGTGTGTGTTTTTTTTTTTCAATTTTATGTAACCTACATTTGCTGCTACCATGATGTTGCATTAGTTTGCAAAAATGTATAGTAAACTGCTAGCAACGAGCAACATTATGCTATTGAAAAATTTATTAAAACAAAGTTTTAAAAGAAATAAAAAAATTAAAGCTTTAGCAAAAAAAAACTTTAAGAATTTAAAAGATGTTAAAAAATAATAAATATTTGACTTGTTTTAAGGAATACTCTCCTGGTATTTACCAAAGCAATTTGAAAGACAAATACTTGATGAGATTGTAATACGAAAACCTTACTTGTTCCGCATTAATTTCAAATACAAATTGAAATGAAAAGTATCCCAAAAAGTTATATGGGAATATATCATTTAAGGCATCTGCATGTTCAGCTACTTTTATCTAAAAGTATTAGAAAAAGGACTTGCATATAAAGTGTTAGAGACTACGTTTGTTAGTTTATAAGTATTTTAATAACTAACAAACTTTTACTTTATACTAAAATTTAGGACTTTAGTTTCGTTTAAGAGTATTATTGCATTTTTATTACATACTGGATAATTTATTAAAAATATGCAAGAGAGTATTTTGATAATTCCTAAGTTTTTTGGGAAGACAAAACGTTTGTTCTCTTCCAAACTCGATACATATATTAAGTTTTTCTAGTTTTTTACTCCCTTTAAATAATAAGATTTCTTGATAAAGTTTGATAAAGTTTGATATGAAGTCTGGTTTACAAGTTAAATCTAAACTTGTCCAATAATTTTTATAAATTGTTAAAAAGTTATTTAGCTGGTCGTAAGTTTACACTTAAAGAATGAGATTTTTTAAGCTCGCCTCAACCAATTAATACTGGAGCTCCTCAAAGTGACATTTTGCCACCCATTTTATATTTACTTTACACATCATATATGTCAACTAGAAATCGGGGCCACACATAAAAATTTGCTGACGACACCGCTTTTCTAAGCATTCAAAAAAGCCCCCAAGTGGCATTTCAATACTTACAATATCACATTTTTATTTTGGAATTTTGGTTAAAAAAATGGAGAATAAAAATTAGGGAAATGTACTCACATAACTTGCACACCTCGTAGAGACTCATGTCTTACTATTCAACTCAGAGGTCAAATACCTCGGCAAACATCTCGATAAATGCTTACTCTGGGAAAAGTCACATTGAATGAATGAACCCAGTTAAAAACAGTGCAAATAAATTTGCTTTTTGGCAGAAAATCAACCCTGGGCTTATATTGCAAACTTCTGCTTTATAATACAATCCTTAAACCAATATAGTATTATGGCTCTCAGCCCAGCCTAAGATTCAAATTTAGAAGAAATTCAAAGGCGCCAAAATATGATTTCACGAATAATTACAGTCGCACCCTGGTATATTAAAAACTCGAACATCCACAAAGATGCAGTAATAGCGAAACATGCAACAACATATCTAAAGAAGCTTAAAATGCATCCAAATCCGGTGGCCCGCAGCATTGTTAATGATCGTAGTTGCCTTCGACTAAGAAAGGGGAATATTTCTTCTCTTGACCAAACATCATCACAAAGGTGACCAATATAAATACAACTACAATCGTGTCATCATACCGTTTTTGCATAGCACTGGCTGGACTTAAGTATATACATATATTTTAATTTTTTAAATTCACTTTTGCGTTTAGCCCTAAGATTTGAGCACTTATTGTAAGTTCATTTACTTTATTTATTTTTATTCACGCATGATTCCTTTTGAAATTTTATTTAAATAAATATTTTATAAGTATAAAATATTTATTTTCAAAAAATATAATAATCGAAATTGATTACTATGGGGAGAGCATATCCAGATAGCTATTTCGCTAGTGCTCAACTAGCTCATCAGTGGATTTTTCCCAATTTTTCTGAATAAAAACTCAGATTCTTATGCTTAAAACTTAATAGACTAAATGAGAAGTTCAATCAGTCTAGAAAGAAAGCCAAATCTAAATTTCTAAACAAAATAAAAAAAATAAAAAAATAAGTACGATTTTCATATTTTTAATTTTTTAATTTGCATTTTTATTTTTGTTTTTCAAAACTCTTTTTGATACATTATGAATGGTATCCAATGGAAACCCTTAATGTAGAAAATTGAAAGAAGAATAAAATAAACTTTTTGAAATCGAAATGGTTACTATGGCTTTTTGTTTTGTTTGGAAATTTAGATTTGGCTTTCTTTCTAGACTGATTGAACTTCTCATTTAGTCTATTAAGTTTTAAGCATAAGAATCTGAGTTTTTATTCAGAAAAATTGGGAAAAATCCACTGATGAGCTAGCGAAATAGCTATCTGGATATACTTTCCCCATAGTAATCAATTTCGATTATTATATTTTTTGAAAATAAATATTTTATACTTATACTTAAATAAATATTTTATACTTATAAAATATTTATTTAAATAAATTTTCAAAAGGAATCATGCGTGAATAAAAATAAATAATGTATATAACCGATTCCAAATATAATTTTTTGTGTAAGTTCATTTACTTTAAAGATACAATAAATACAACAAAATATAATAAGATTTAACAATGCAGTCAAAATAGGCGTTTGGTTCACAATGATGATCGAAATCTTTAACCCCATTTTTTTTGTACTCGCTTGGTTTAGATACACACTGACCTACCATAGAAATATACAAAAAAAGCAGGGAATTATCAAACAACCATCGTATTTACAAATATGAGTATAGCAAGTACTAAATACAAAATACTGATAAAAGTTAAAAGGTATACATATGTGCAACTATTAAAAGAAATATTTTTCGAAATAAATACAAATTAGAGGAGTATGTAAGCCGATTCATTAGGGATTAGATTTTTCCCGTAGGCATCAACATTTTAATAATAAATAATTGTTAACCTCATTTAGTTTTCCCCTCCAATCATTATAATGTAAAAAAATAAAACTAGAGTGGCCTACACTCAACTTTACCATACACAATGGAAACAGATTTTTATATGGATATATTACATAAAGAATAAAAGTTCAAAGTATATACGAATCGAAAAATTATTTATTTTCGTTTTGGGGTGTTAAGTAAACTACCCCTGGCCCCTCTCCGATTATGCCTAAAATTTGTACAGCTCTTCATCTCCATAAACCAAAGGCACATACTGAATTTCATTTTGATATGTCAAACGGTATGACCTGTACAAACTCCTAAAAAAATAGTGACCCACAGAAATCATCGCGAAAATAGTCAAAATGGATTTAGCAGGCCTTAAAACGTATAAATCCGTCGAAATTTTACTACGTATGGTAAAGTAAAAATTTGATAAAATCGTAAAAAAGTTGGAAGGAAAAAATTATTGGAACTCTATGAATGAATGAACTTACTTAAGTATTATAACTCTTATAATATTTATATGTAAATGATTTAAATTTTCTTACACACATCAAAATGTGATGGAATGCAATTACATTTATTAAGCTCAAATCTCTTTGCTATGAGTAAAGAGATAATTTTGTAATATAAATGCTAAACATAGTAAGAAAAATTGTTCCATTTTGAGCAAATCAATAACTGCTGGGTACACCGGTAGGCTAGTCTATCTGTCTCTGGGTTGTGGGTTTAATTCCCAACAAAGACTCTAGGTGTTTCGATATATGCTCGATAATTTAATTTGTAATTATATTATTACATTTAATAAATAATATAAGCAGTTATTATTTATGAATTTTTAAACTAAGGAAATGTTATTCTTCTTAAAATATCAATTCCTTTACAACAAATACTATTGTGTTCCACCTAAAGACCTCAATAAAACTGAGCTGTATGTTACTTTATATCATATTTCTCTAGCCTATAAAAAGTTGCAACTTAACTTTTTGCCGATGTAGCTATACTTTTTTAAATTAACAATAAAAATATGCAACTGCCCGACAAGATACAAATAAAGATTTAAAAGATATACTTATTTATAATTGTTCAGATAAAATGTTATCGTCTATAAGGAATATAACAGTTAAAAAGTGTTTACAGATATGGATGAATATTTATTCAAATAGGTGCAGATAGTTAGATATTCTAACACGAAGTGAGAAATATTTCCAAGTGTAAAAATAGTTTAAAAAAGAAATACCAATAAAGCTTTGCCGTAATAAAATGCTTCAAGATTTTTTGATGTCTGTTATTTTCGCTTTATACCTAAATAAAAACAAAAATCCAAAATAACTTATTATTAGTATTTAGAGATGAGTTAAAATTTTGTTTATACAAAATTAATCAAAATAAAAAAAATACCTTGCAGTAGTTGGAGATTTAAGATATCAAAGTAGTTCTTTTTAAACTCATCTTTTAAATGTGCTAAACAACATTACGTATTCAAAAAGAATAATTCTTTGATTAGTATTTAAAGCAATAGATACAAGATAATGCAATTCAAATCTTCCCTGTTTGAAACAACAGCTTTTTTTAATTTTTAAGGAGTCTGATCGAAAAAATGTTAAGTCGAGCTTAAAAATTCTTATTTTGTAGTGATTTTTTAAAACATGTAAAATCGTATCGTTTTATAAAATTGGCATAAATATAGTGTGATTAAAAATATGAATAAATAAAAAATCCGTAATTTAAACTAGTAGCTTTCTTTCCACGGAAGAATGAATGATTGGAATAAGAAAATATGGCTATTACACCTAGTGAAGGTCATAAAAATGGATTAGTTATATGAAAAATTTTAAGATGTTTGAATAAAGCAATATAAAAAAATTCGTGTGTTAAAGAATCATAACACCTTAATATACATAGTTTGGGCTATAACTATTATTTTCTTAGATTTCATTACTCGCGCAAAATTTCATCCATCAATTCTTTCACTCGTTTGTCATTCAATCACTCATACGTTCATTTGTTCATAATGGTTGAAATCGGCGTACATTTTGTTTGTTGACTTTTACCTATTTGAACTATGTATGTTCTAGTCTTGTTGTTATTGTATTTCAAGCAACAACATGCGTATATGACATACATATTTGTTCATAGATGTTTGTTGCAGAAATGTGAATTAAAATTAGTAAACAGTATTATAATATACGAAACTTCCTTGTATTTATTTAAAAAATATTAATATTAATAAATTATAAAATATAAAATATTAATCAACAATTTGCTATTTTTGATTCAATGCGTTAATGAAAAATAGTTTACTTGAGGAAAACTTAACTTAAAGATGCTAAAATAATTTAATTTGTAAACTTGAAAATGATAATAATATTCCATACAACCCCTGCACCGTGGGGCAGAATTAAAATATTTTTGTAATAACTCAGCCTACCGTTTCGTGAAGATAATTCTGGTACAATTGTGTCTTTATTTTGGTGCTCTTTGTTTCTTACAGAACACCGTGGGACAGAATCAAAATATTTTGGAAATAACTCAACCATTCTTAAAAAGCTAGGCCGATTGATTAAAAATTTTACTTGAGCATAGTAGAGGAGTTTCTGAGCTTAAGTTTTGAAACTAGCTACTATACACTTTCCAGGGGTGGCGCTATGTGATTACATAACAGTAACATAACATAACATAAACTAAGAAAAGGGGGATAAATATGGGAGAACTCATATTAAAGAACACATAGTTTTGCACATAAGAGATGTTGAGCTGAATCTTTTTTTGGTTGAGCAAATTAGCTCATCTAAAAAACTTTGTTGCAGTTATCTGTATATTTCGAAAATTTGGTAGAAATGGTTCAATTTGATGAAATTAAAAATATTAAATATGCAACAAAAGAGATAAAGGAAATCTCACAATTTCTTAAATAAAGACCAAAAATTCCAAAACTGGAATTTTTAAGTCTTTTGCTTTATGGGCAGCTTAGGTGGTTAGGTGGTTGACTACTAAGCAATGGTCACGAGTTCAATACTAAGCCGTGGCAACATCAATTTGTCTGATATATATTAATTTCTCTTTATAATAATGCATATCACAGCGCCCTCCTTCGCCGGTATTACCACATAGCACTAAGTCGCCGGCGAAGTAAAATAATTATAAATTGCCTACGATAGCTTCAAACTAATTCGCCTTAATAACACCAGACGCGCTGCAATACTGTTCTAAAAATAATCATAACGTGCAATTGCAGTGTTGCCAGAAGCGAAGCTTTACTATCAACTAACCATCTGTCTTATCTACTACTATCCCTTTCCAAAGGAAGTAACACAGTTTATGTAGGCATTAATTGCCTGAGTGTTACTTCTCTTTAAAAAAAAAGTCCACATATGGACAGGGCTCATGGAATACTTCCAGCAACAATTTGGAGTGTATATTTGGTTTTCAGACTTCTTCTTTTTTTCGATCCCAGCTTTGGTATTTTAGAACATATAGGCTAAAATCAAAATTTCGATATAAAATAGGTCAAATAGAAAGACATCAATCTTCTACAAGGATGATAAATTTTATACCAATATTGGATTAAACGTACGCACATATACTATGTATGTAGTTAGCTTACTCAAAAATATAAATTTTTTATATATTCCTTAAGAAAATTTTATCTATAAAAAACACGATGATGACCCTTTTTAGCCTAAAATACTCAAATTTTTTCAATATATTTTAAATTTGCTAAAAATTTAGGGTAACGAAAAATCAAAAATTTTTATTTTTTTAATTTTAAAACGCATATCGTTTTAAAACATAATTTTCAGGTTAAAGCAACATTTTTAGGTACTAAATAGACCTTTAAGACCATGTATAATATTTAAAAATCAGAATTGGCAAGCTGTAATAGAATTTGCAGGGTTGAGGTACCCAACTTTGAGACCACATAGCGCCAGCTTAAGCTTAGATACTCCTCTGCCAGTGTTGGGATTTGTGGTACAATTTACCAAATTTGGTACAATCGACGCGTTAATGGTACACTTCATTATTTTTGGTACAATTTCATGTAAAATTAATTTTTTTATTTAATCATTGTTCTTTAACTCTGTCTAGAACTAAATAAATTTAATCATTCTTGATTTATATTCAGGATTTCTATTATTTACTTTGATAACTCTTTTATGTATAAGTAATATGTAATTTAGTTGGAAGGCCTTTTTGCTGAACTAAAACGTTTGAACGTTTTTGCGTCGCCTCAATAAGTATTCAACTGATATACTTTTCGTTAGATCTTTTTTAGTTATCTTTAATTATTCTCCTAAATAACTCCAAGCATACTTTATCGGGTTTAGATCCGGTGGATTTGGTGGAGTTTTAAGCGCTTGTTGCAAATTGTAGAGTAACCAGCTCCTAACATCGTAAGCTTTTTGCTTATGAAAGAGATAAGTATTTTAATAAAATAATTGTTAATAAATTAAGAAATTAAAAAAAATCAAGGTCAATTATCAATGTTTTAAAATACCCTAGAATACAATTTCTGATTTTTCCTATTTTATAGCCCATTCAGGCTGCCACGAAATTAAGTAATTTCGAACTGAAATTACGAACGAAATCTAAAGTGTTCATACTGGGCTTTTTGACATTTGAGTTAATTTCGCATACAGCTGATCACGCTTAGTTGCATTTGTATAATTTAATTCTTTTGCAAAAAGTTTTCGCACAACACCTTCGCATTGATTTAAAATATACACGAATATTAAAAACAACACTACAACAAAATTAATGTACAATTATGTATATATTTCCATTATTTCATTTGGCTTTTAAGTTTTTTTCAAACAAAACGGACTTTCTAGGTTGTAAATATGGTCATGGTTGCAAATAAAGTAGCTTTTTCTACAAAAACTGCGTTGTCTATCGTAATTTCAAGTTAATTTCGACGAAATTAAGTAGAATGAGTTAATTTCGGCAATGGTAAAATGTATGCGAAATTACGTAATTTCAACTTGATTTCGGCCGAAATCACAAAATGACTTAATTTCGTAGCAGCCTGAACGGGCTATTAATGTCGGGCTACTGTACATACCGTATGTATGTTTTATTTGTTTTTTTTTTTTTTACTTCATGCCAAATTTTGGTACGATTGATGCTGATTTGGTAAAAATTTATCATTGGGTCTGTACAATTTAAACATTTTCAGATCCCAAAAATAAGCCCAGCCTTTTAATAATGGCGGAGTTATTTCCAAAATATTTTGATTCTGCCCTACTGTGCCCTGTAAGAAACAAAGAGCACCAAAATAAAGACACAATTTTCCCAGCATTATCTTCACGAAACGGTAGGCTTTGGAATTTCCAAAAATAGCTAAAAAAAAACATTCGCTTACTGATGAATACCTTTTATTATACTCACTTACATATGCAACCATGTGTGCAAAATTTTAAGCTTTAAATTTTATATGCATACACCTGTGGAGGACTTTTTCCGTAACTGTGTGAGTGGGATCGTATGTTTGTTTAGTATTTTTTTTTTTGTCTTTCGTATGCCAAAGTAGCATTCATTACATTGCTTTTAGCAGTTATTTTAGTCATTTGTATAGAGTTCATTTTTTTTTCTTTTTTTTTTTTGTACAAGTGACGGTTTTTTGTTTGTTGTTGTTGTTGTCTTCTTTATGTTATTTGGTTTCTTAGTTTTAGTTTGGCTGCTGCTTTTTTCATTGTTGTTGTTAGTCTTTTTATTATTTCTTATTTTCATTTCTATTGCAATCATGTTATATTACATTGTTGAGAGTTCAGTTTTTGATGTCATATATAATGAAATGTTTCATATTTGTTATGTCGTTGTTGTCGTCGCTGCTGGCATTGCAACAATTGCACAGTGTTTTTGAAGGAAAACACTTACAGTCGTAAATAAAATATAAGCAATGCTTAAAAATTGTTTAATCACTGCATGTTATATTCCCTACATTACTTTTAAATTCTATAAATTTTGGGTTATTTTAAAAATTAGTAGTTTAATTTAATAAATTTATTTTAAGCATAAGGAAAACTTTAAAAGAATTACTGGCCCTTAAACTAATGCTGATTTAGTTTATGTTGCTATATAAAAAGTAAACAAAAAGTTTAGTTAACTTCTCAAACAGTTGTAATTCATTCTTTGTTTTAATCTACATTTGGTTGGCGGAATGTTAAAGTCCATTAGCCTCTTCAAGGATCTGTTACGCATCCTATGCCTTCGTATAGGAAGTGAGAATATCCAAATTCAGATTCAATTAAAATTTGTAAGGTTTTACACGATAACCAAAACGATTGCAGGTGGCTAATTCATGCAACCAACAATAACAGTTCCGCAGTATATCTATTTGAGGAAGCCAATCAGCCAGAGAGTGAGACGCAATCCACTCGAAGGACGACCTGATTGACTTTAAGCGATAATGACAATAACGGGCGCACCTATTTCCTCAGCTACTTTACGACTGTAATGCATTCTTTGAAAGTTTTTAAAATTAGAGAAACATTATAGTTTTAGTAAGAATTTTTTAATTTTATGTAGCAAACAGCAGAAAAAATGCAACGTTTTATCATATAATATTTGAAGGCATCTATTATAAAATAACGGTAACAAATTTATATATTCTTTTGGATGTTCTTTCTTTTGTGCATTAAAATTAACTACAAATTGTTTTATATAAAAATTATCTCTAAACTAGTATTCTATTGTCCAGCTATTACTTAAAGTGCTTTTACACGGCGTGTATTTGTCATATGACTTCTCACTTTTCCATGTGTAAATTCTAAACATTTCCATGTGAACAATACATATGACATTTTTCATTTAGAACGTGTTCTATTTCGATGTGACAGCATCTGACATCCTGTAATGCCAACTTAATATTTTGCTATTTTAGGTTTTTTGTGGTACCAAAAGCACTAAAAGCGTGGCAAAAGCACCACGTTTCCATCTTTGCATCAGTTGTGGTTGGCAATACAAAACTGTGTGGCGGGAAAAATATATATTGTAGGTTATGTCAGATGTAATTACACATGTACGTTTGAAAGCAAACATTATAAACCGTATGTAAAATGTCTATTTTGACAAACACATGAAATTACATATGGGTTATCAAACTGACAAGTCATATGACAAACACACGCTGTGTAAAACCGTTTTTACTATCACCACGTGTAATGACGTAAGGGAGCTGATTGATCTTTTGTTCTAATCTTATCTCCAAATTAATTCTATCTAATTCATTCTCAAATTAGAAACATTCTTCTGTTTAACCTCGAGGGATCTATCTGTTTACCGAGTTAAGCTACTTGAGGATCACTATTATATTTGAATATACTACTAGGTGTCATTTTTCTCGAAGATATTAAATCATAAGAGAACCCATCCACAAATATGTGACATAAAATTAGTGATTTCATTTCATTATTACTTACTAGTAAACTAAAGTAAAATCCATGAGTTTATTAAGTACTTTAAGACAGAAAATTTGAAACCTTCAAGGACAATATTCAGACTAATTATAAATATTAAGTCCTCAGATAATTTTTGCTTTTCTCATCCTAATTTTTTTATTTTACATTTCATCGGATGTTGTAATTGTAAAAATGCAGGCGGTAAGTATTCTAAATAATAAAGATAAAATAGATACAATTTCTTTTAATTTTGTTTTCGTTAAGCAATAAAGGATGTTAATTGAAGGTGCTAAACCTTCGATTGGTACTCGTATGTACTTTTGTATAATAAAAGTCATCATAAATATTAAAACAAGAAACTTTAGTAATATAAAATTAACCGTTTTGTTTTTTTTTTCTTTGTAAAAAGTAAACATAACTTACAATACATTGCAGTATATTAAGAATAAGGTGGGACGTTGGTATAGGGCAAAAAATATTTTTTTGTGTTCCTCATTCTAATTGTGATTAAAATTAGTCTTTTTATGTGAGAAGCTATTCTACAAAGTAATATTGTGATAGAACCACATATTGAGGTGCCACAGAAGCCTTGACAATTTGTCTTTAAATCTTATAGGGTTATATTTTTTATTTTATTAACGGATTTTTATGTTTATTTATTTACAACAAACTGCTATGGGCAATTTTGCGGATTATCTGAGAAATTCGATTATCCGCGATACACGCATCAGTCAATCCCATTAAACGGATGTTTACTGAATTTAAATATTTTTTTATTAAAAGTTCAAATCAATAGTACCTGTAACATTAAATTACCTTTATGTAGAATAGTAAATTAATTTTAGAAGAGATGACATTTTCAGCTGGTGCAATGACCTGTATGTATAATATAACGAACGCCACTACAAATATGTGACATAAAGTCAGTGATTTCATTTTAAACATCGCTTTTTACCCTAGACCATTACTGATTCTTCTGCAATTGCACCTGCTGTTAACATATATATTCCCCTAGATCCGTATTTGGTGCCCTTCATTAGGAATTTTTTTTTTTGCATTAGATTGAAATAGGTATATTGAATTTGCTTTCATCGCTCCACAAGGCAACCCATTTTGTCATGTTTAATGCTTGTAACATTTTAAAAAAGTCGAAGCGCTTCTTTTATGACTACTAATTAGCAGTTTCTTGACGGGTCTATACTAAACAAGTTTGATCCATTTAATCTATGGCTGTCCACAGCTGTCTGGGTCTGTTTTACCTCTTTTACCATCTGACTACCCCCGGGGGTTCCAATTGTCACTGCAGGAATATGGCAAATGCTTTGACGCGGTTCACTCGGGGAAAATAGGGTCACCAGACGCTAGGGTTCCTAGAGCCTAAATCTGGAAGAAAAAGTCTGCGATAAACATTGCGGGTCCGCTTCGAGGCCCGACCAGTGCCCAAAGGACTGGTACCACGGGAATCGGAGCATAGGCTCTCTGTGACCGGTTATTGGTGAGGTCCTCTTCAGGGGTACACGTGGTGGTTGTGGTTTAAGATCGATTTATGTACGTAAGGTGCAAGGTCGATCAAGTGTGCTGTTACACTCTCAACACACGGAGTTTGGATAGTCTCCAAACCCCTAAGCAAGAGGTTATAATGTGGATCTAGGCTTGCCTTGGAAAGGCTTGCCATATTATATAAATTGCTACTCATTGCGACTGTATCGCACACAAAAAGCGATTGGTGGCAATCGTAAAGTGTTGTTATCCTACACAATGGGGACGCTAGTCTACGCCTAAGTTTCACTCCGTGGTAAGACCACCGTGAGGTTAGGCCGAGTAGGCAGGTACTCACGTTAATCTTGTTCCACAATTACCATCTGACGATGGCTTCATTTGTATTATATACCATTCTAAATTCACGCATAGATTTCCCTTACTTCAAGAGCTTTTATCACAGTTATCCACATTATTTTAAAACAAATGCATTCAAAGGACATAGGATACAGTTATTTGATTATTATTCTTATTTATGCATTGTCTCTACACAGATGAATCTTTTTATCATTTCATGTTTCAAAACTAGAAAATTTTGTTATCAATACAAGAAATAAAATTAGACCTATTTTCTTCATAAATCTCGACCTTAGCCTATAAATTATAAAATTCCAAAGCTGGGACCAAAAACTCATGCCGTTCTTGAAAATTCTTATACATATACCTTTAATTTTGTCGAATAACAAAAAAAATGATGACTCTAAGGGCAAAAGCCTAAACAACTATTATTAATTTGCAAAAAAGCCTAAAAATTTAATTTTGAGAACTAGATGCATGGTTTACGAATTATGGTATTCTACTTGTACTAACTTGGATTTTAAACTCTAGTTGACACACGCTCATAAAATTTAATTCAAATATCTTTGCTTTTTTTCACGGATCCGTGAAAAAAACATATTTTTGTCTAGCACTGGCTCGACTTAAAAAGAATATTTTATTTTAGACTTAAGATACGAGTAATTATTGTTAGTTCAAAAATATTGAAGATACAATAAATAAATTATGAAAAAAAAATATCTTTGCTAAAATCTGAATTTCTTTATACAGTTAAATATTTCTTTGTTTTTAAATTTCGTTATTTTTTTAAATTTTTTTTGTTACATCTGGATATCGAGATAAAAATTGCCCACTTTATAATAATTCCCACTTTACTTTCTTTAGCATTTCAACTTTAATTCCTTGCAGACCTATTTGACGGCAAACAATAAAATTATTATGCCTGGTTATATCTATTCGATTCACAAGCAGTAAGGTTTTAAAAAAAGATAAAAACTACTAAATATTAAGGCTTTTAATTTTATTGTAAAACTCTTATTCGAAATCAAAAAATATTCGCCACCATTTCATCATTCACTGTCATTGTACATCAAACAACAGCTATTTCGTGCTTGACTACAATCTCTGTCCAACATACTACGACAGCACTCACCTCACTACCGTTAGGTCGAGGCGTTGAGGTCAGTTCAGTAGGCTGTATATCATAATTTTTTGCGTTTTTTTTTTTGTTTACTTTGCTTTGCTTTTTTCGAGTCCTAGAAAAAAATAAATTTGTTTCATCCAGGTTGTATATAGCTTTTTACTTTTTTTATAATTTTTTTTTTTTGTACTGCATACATTTTGGGGTTTTCCTATATGATGTTGTTGTTTGTTTTATTTGTTTGTTTAAATGTGCAAAAAAGTGCAAACGTCATTCATTGTTGTTTTAGAGAGTTCATTTTTTTTTTCATTTTCAAATTTTGTAGTTTTTTTATTACTTTGTCGTGTTTATGTATATATCTTCTCTTCTCTTGACTTTTTCTTCTTCTACATTCACAGATATGTATGAAGTCAAATATTATAAAAAAAAATGTTTGTTTGAATATAATTTAGTTTTTTGCTTTTCTTTTTTTCATTAGTTTAGTGGGTTTGTAGAACATGACAGTTGCAGTGAAATTATTTTCCTTGTTGATGCAGTTGATAGTGTTGTAGTTGTTGTTAATATTGTTGTATTTTATAAAACAAATGCATTACAAACCAACCGCTGTGATTTCATTTAATTCTCTCTTGATGTCAAAAATCCCAAATAATTGCAAATGTGGGGCAAAAGGTTTTTTGTTTGTTAGATTTTGTTGTTATGGTTGGTGGTGTGTTTTTATGTCATAAAGATTAAGGTGAAAAGGTAAAATTAAATATGGAAATGTTTTGTTAAATTTTTTATTATTATTACTTGCGAACTAAAGTAAAATTCAAGAGTTTGTTAAGTACTTTAATACAGAAGACTTCAAATGTTAAAGGACAATATTCAAACCAATTATGATAATTTTTCCCTTTTCCCATACTTATATTTTTTTCCTAAATATTGTAATGGGAAATATTCAGGCGGTAAGTATTCTGAATAATAAAGCTGAAATAGATAGAACTTCTTCTATTTTTTTCCTCTAAAAATAAAGGATGCTAATAGAAGATCATAATGGAAGATGCCAATTGAAAATGCTTAGTATCCGTATCGCCTACAGTAAATCGTTTTATATATAAAAACAGAAAAAAATACACAAACAAAAAAAGTTTTAAAACTTAGAATTATGTCTTAAATACACGCAAAGAAAAAATATGGTTCAGGTAATCATAATCATAATCTAGTAGCAACATATTATGATTGAATTATATGGTTGTAGTCAAACCATATTATTAACATAATAATATTGTTATGTTAGAACCATATTATTGTCTAACTTAAAAATAACATTTCAAAATATAATATTTATTTTTGAAATAAATTAAATAAATATAGTGAGATATGTGTACATATATATTTATCAAAACATATCTGATTTGTTTATATAAATGTACCTTAGAATGCAACACATAATTATTTATATCTTTATTTTTTAAACATTCGATAACAGAAATGACTTAATTCATAATTTACTATTTTTTTTTAAGATAACCCCGTAAAATTATATTTAAATAATTTAAAAATAAAATAAAAACAAAACAAATCTTTTAAGAAACCAAATATTAATTGTTTGTTTTTTAGTCTAGTTATTCTAATTTGTTTGCTAATAATAATATCATGCTTATAAATACAATATAATTTTCGAATATTAATAAAACTTTGGTTGTGGTTTGAAAATTATATAATTCAAACCAACCACATTGAATTTTCTGAGTGCAGTAACCAGTTGATGATCAAATAGTTATAAAAACATGTTTGTCCTGACTATAGTAATGATTAAAACAACTATAAGTTTTTCATCGCAATCTTATATTTTACAGAGAATATAAGATGGTTCCTGTGACCATACCATAACTATGATTTTACCTGCGTGTAGGGTAATAGATTTTTTAATAACTCGTATGTAATTTAATATAATAAAAGTCATCATAATAATTCTTGCAAAAAAAAACCGACTTCAAAACAGATAGAAGGGCACCAATTCTACACTAAAAATGTAAGAATTCGATTTAAGCCAAATAAAAGATGCGCCAAAATTAGAGGGAAAAAAATAAAGACTATTGAATGTCAAGCCTCTCCCTATTACTGTTTAAAATTTAAGTTATTTTCACCAGCATCCGTATTGTATGGGGACACCATTCAAGCCTCTGTCTATAACGGTTTCAAAGATAGGGGCACACAGATCAAATAACATCACCTATTCGGACATCCTTTAATTTACAATGTTAAATTAAAGACCTGTTGTTATAGAGGACTTGGCCACAAAGATTCTTTGTAAATTTCAACTATCTGTCTATAACGGTTAAAAAGTTTAACCATATATATCAAATTACATGAACTATTGGGACACCCTTTACATTATAATTCCAACTATTTATATTTGTTATCATACCAGAGAAAGTAGTGGACATTCTGCCTAATTTTCAAGTGTTTGTGTTTAACGGTTCAAAAGATAGGGTCATATAGATCAAATTACGTAATTTATGGGGACACCCTTTAATTTCTAACTGCAAATTGTATACTTGCTATAGTGGACTTTGCAATACAGGTTCCTTGTAAATTTCAGCTGTCTGTCTCTAACAGTTCAAAAGTTTGGCCACATACATAGAATTACATTAACTATTGGGACACCCTTTTAGTTCCAAATTCAAAATTTTATACTTTTTGTTATAGCTGACTTAGCACTACAGGTTCTTTATAAATTTCAGCGGTCTGTGTACAACTATTCAAAAGTATGGCCATATACATCAAATTAAATGAACTATTGGAGCACCCTTTAATTTAAAATTTTGAGTATTTATACTTTTTATTATAACGGTCATAGTAGTCGACATTCTGTCAAATTTTCAAGGTTTAGTCTATAACGGTTCAAAAGATAGACCCAAATAGGTCATATTATGACACCTATGGGGACACCCTTTAAATTTTAAATTTATTTTTTTATTAATTTCTGCTGTTGGGAGCTATACCGGCACGCAATTTTTTAAAATTTTAATTTGCTGCCCTTTACGGTTCTTAATACGTAAAAAACATGCATGTTGTATGGGGACACCCTTTAATTTTTAATATAATGAACTGTTTTTAAAATGGGACCAACCTTGAAGCATAACCTTTCAAATAAAGCAAATAATTTTAAAATCGGTTCAGAAATGGCTGAGTTCTGCGGTTACATACATAAAAAAAGCAACATTCAGACGAATAGATTTTTGAAGTCGGTTAAAAATAAAAAATAAATAAAAAAAACTATGATAATAAAATAAAAAAATATATAACTAATAATGAAAAAATAAACGGAACATAGATTACATTATATTATGTTAAAAAATAATGTTTTTTATTTACAATAAACAGATTTAGAGAACGTGCGTGATGTTTTATAATATCTTCAGCCATTGACATCTGCTATCGCCAATTTTCCAGCTTATTCGCGTTATTCGCTTATACACGCTATCCGCATCAGTCACTTCTGTAGCTAATAGGGAGTTTACTGTATTATTGTTTGAAAATGTTATAAAACGTGGATTTATTTATTTTTATTAAAAGTTTAAATCAACAATAAATATAAAGTCAATAAAGTCAATAAACAATAATATAAAATATAAAGCCATATAAGTTGTAATGATCTTGTTTTTTATTTGCTTTATTTTTAACCAGTTTTATTGAAATGTTTAATTGTAACGTTTCGATATAAAATGTAGTAGTAATACACCTATATAGTCGTATAAATATAGTTTACAATGCACTGATACATGGGTTCATGTCAAAGATAAAACTCCCAACTCTGCTTAGAGTAGAGCAGAATTTAGTAATAGTTATATATATATTTAATAGAAGGCTAGTGACGTTTGCAAAACAATTTGCAATTCTCCTGCGAGATATTTTGCTCTACATATTAAATATATACACAGGTTAATGTAAAAATACATAAGGAAACTGGCGGTAACTAGGCTTCATAAAAAGTAAAATAACGTTTTAAAATTCTTTCACAATCGGACAAAGAAGAAGTCAGTTTAAATTTAATTAATCGCGGAGTTCTTTTTACATCAAGACAAAATACAACTGTTATTACAGCAACTTATTTATAAAGTTTATTGGGTGAAGATTTAGAACAAAAGTGATATTAACACTATTAACTCAATCAATTTGAAAGAAACAGGTATTATAATTAAAATCATTTACAAATTAATTCAGTAAGTCACGTTATTAAATTCTCCAACAGCGATACGACCTCAGGCAGCTCACCCACGTGTCCGGTTAAGTTTCGGAGCCTGCTGAGGATAAATACATTTTTGCAACTACTCCTCATTTATTGGTACAACATAAGTAAAGTAAAGTAAAGTTTGAACGTAAAGAAGTTTGCGGAGTTTTGGTTTTCGAGCAAGTGCATCTATCTGCTTATTTAACATTGCTTTTGGGTAGATTATATAACTCTCTAATAACCTGTCCGCCTTTAAATAACCACGCGGACTATGCAAGATCACCAAAAATATCGCAGGAGCCCTCGTATAATTGTGAACTAACAACGAGAACATTGGAATACTCCAGATGAGTTCCTGAATTATTTTATAAGTATAATTGTGGTTATTTTTATATTTTGGCATATTTATGTAACTTCATAGAGCGGGGTTTTTTTATATATATTTATTAAAATCTTCTATTAATGGCGAATCATAATCAATTTTCTCTACATAATCGTAAAAAGAAAGTGTAATGTAACATTCACAAGTACTAAGTTAGTTAAGTTTTAAATAATTCCTTAATAAGAACAAATACAAAAGCAACAAAACAATTAAGTTACTTTTTCATGAGCTATTAGAATATGAAAAATAATCTGAATTCAATAGCTAATACTTTAAATTTAAAATAATACTTCATAGCTCCTGAAAAAGTCGGAATTAGTTTTGTAAGTTACATGGTGTCGTTTTATAAAATCTCTTTATTAATCCCTCATATGCAAAACAAAACATACACATCAATACATACTTAATCATTTTACTTCATTAATTAATAACATCATCAAGCTTGTTTAATGATCATTGAAGCTTCAATGACCATCAACAACATCATTATTACATTGGTTATTGATACACTTTTTTTATTCTCTATTGTTTTATTTGTTGGCACATGCGATTTGCAGTATTAAAACATTTTGGTGTATTTGTTAAAACCGACACAATGATTTAAATAATACATAATTTTTAATCATTTGGTTATTTCTAAGTATTTAATAAGTTTTGTAGATAACTATAAATTAACTTTTTTTTTTAAATCAAATATTTTATTTCAAAACAAAGTATGAATAGCTAATCGGAATTTGAATTTTGCATAACATAATTTTGTCCAGTATACAACAGTATGTTGTTTTGTTTATCACTTTTAATTAAAATTATGGATTATTTAACTTAATAAATGTGAATAAAGTTATTAAAGTAAATATGAAGAACTAAATTGTGGTTTAGGTGAAGAGATGAAAGGGTAGCTCATTAAGTATGGGGTTCTTGTAATCAGTTTGGCCACCAAGAACCAGGTACAGAAGGGTAATGAGGCTACGAACTCATTAACATCTGAGTTTTTTAAATTCGTGGTAGTGGATGGCGTATATCAGTACAGTTCTGTATGATAATCTAATCAATTTGAGCAACTGTTTTAAATTTTATTAGAATTTACACCTTAGTTTAGTTTGCTGGAATGTTAAAAAGTTTGGGGAGTCTATAATTAATTTTGTGTATTTAGAGTTATGAGGAACAGATAAAGGATTTGACAGAGGACGCGAACCCTCCCCGCCGATTGAAGCTAGTGTATCAATGGCTCCCATTGTCCTTGGTCAATTCGCGACAGCAACATGTTTTTACACCTTGTTTTACACTCATAGTTACTGCCCACTTGAACTTTGTTTTATTCTTGGGGTGCGGTGTACATTACAAAGTCAAAGATATAAGATAAGATAAATCAAATATTATTGACTATAGGGACACCCTTTAATTAAGTTTTACTTGTTGCTATAGCGGAAAGAGTAGAATAATTTCTGTGTAAATATCTATATCGATTCAAGAGATAAAGCCATATACGACAAATTAGGACTGCTATGGGGAAACCCCTTATTTTTTTACACTTATTATGACACCGCAAAACACAAATCGTAAGTTTTAAGCCTCTGTCTATAATGGTTTCAAAGATGTTTCATATAGGTCAAATAATATCACCTATTGGACACTCTTTAATTTTCAATTATATATTAAACACTTCTTTTTACAGAGGACTTAGGCATACATATTCTTTTAAAATTTCGACTATCTATAACTGTTCAAAATTCGGCCATATACATCAAATTACATCAACTAATGGGTCACCCTTTAATTTCTAAATTTTTAATATTTATTCTATTTTGTTATACCGGACATAGTAGTGGACTTTCTGAATAATTTTCCAGTGTTTGTCTATAACGGTTTCAAAGATATTGTCACACAGGTATAATTAGTTTAATTACGGGGACACCCTTTAATTTCTACATTCAAATTTTATACTTGCTGTAATAGCGGATTTAGCAGGTTCTTTGAAACTTTCAACTATCTTTCTACAATGGTTCAAATGTTTGGCCATATACAGCAAATAACATAAACTATTAGGATACCAATTAATTTATAATCTTTAATTTTACACTTGTTATAGCGAACTTAGCAATACATTTTTTTGTAAATTTTCTGTCTATAACGGTTCAAAAGTTTGGCAATATTTAATTAAATTATATCAACTATTCGAACACCCTTTAATTTATAATTTTAAATATTGATACTTGTTGTTATAATGGACATTCTGTTCAATTTTCAAGTGTTTGTCTATAACGGTTCAAGAAATAGGACCATATAGGTAAAATTACGTCACCTATGGGCACACCCTCTAATTTTTAAGTTTACTTTTTAATTAATTTTTGAAATTAGTGGGTATAGTGATATACACCTTAAAATAAAATAAAAACAACATACATGGGATCACCCTTTAGTTTTTAAAATTATGAACATTTTTAAAATGGGACGAAACTTTAAGTTTAACTTTTCTAATTAAGAAAAATTTTTCAAAATCAGTTCAAAAATAACTGCTGCACCAAAATGAAAAAAACCAACATAGAGACAAACTGATAACCTCCTTATATTTTGAATTCAGCTAAAAATATATTCTATCGACCATAGACTACATTAATAATGTGGGAGAGAGAGAATTTGCAAACTAACTATACATCATAACTACACATCATGCACGATCAACAAGAAGTTAGTTGAAGACGAGACGGCAAACAAATTATTATTATTATTATTCTTTTTTTTATTATAATCATATTTACATCTTATTTACTTTTTATATTTAGTTTTTTTTTTAAATAAATACATACTTTTTATAAACAGTAAAAGATTACTCTACATATTTTGGAGGCTCAACCGAAATATTGTTGTGAAACAGAGACAAAAAAAAAACTAGTGGACAGATCATTATCTTATGTGTGTTTAGTGTGTGTGATTTTTTTTAATTGAAGTAAATGAACAAACATAGCAACGACGAAATAAAACAAAGAAATAAGTAAATATTATAACAGTACAATTTTCAAAAGAAAAACAACCCCTAGAAATATAAAGTAACAATAATTTTGTGTGTTTAAAAACTCAATTGTGTGTACAAGAACAACATCAACCGCGATCGTGTGAATAAACAAAAATAACGGGAATAAAAACTCTCATAAAAGACTTAACAATGTCGTGTTTACAAGAAATTGAAAATATTTTTATAAGCCTGCGTAACAGTAAAAAAGATGCTGTCACTGCTCTTCATAAATTTGTTTTTGAAAGTGAAGGAGACCGATTGAATAGACGTCGACTGCGTGAGTTTGCTGGATTTGATTTTAATGATGACGATGCAGAGTATGTGAAAAAAGCGAAATATGTTAAAGAGAATTTGAATGCAAATGATTTAGTTTCTATATGCAATGTTTTGGGCTTATCATACAAGGAAGAGGATTTGACAAAACACATATTTAAAAATTTGCAAAGAGGTAAGCTATTGGCTTTTTCTAAAGAAGTTGACGATAAAGACGGTGACGATGACGACGACGACGATGAATTGTATTCTTTTAAAGACGAAGAAGAATCAAATAGACAACGAAATATTGGACGATGTGATGCGTCCTCTGCTAGAAACGTACATAACAACAACGACTTGCCGAAATTTGAAGAGAAAGAATTTAAAAACACAGCTGCGACAACTACTGCAACGAGATTTGCTATGAGTTTTAGAGACATTGAAGACTCCTTACGACCTTTTGATGGAATTAATAGTTTTCCAATTAGAGCTTGGCTGGAGGAATTTGAAGAAACATCTGCTGTTTTGTACTGGGATGAGTTTCAGAAGTTTGTGTTCGCCAAAAAATCACTAAAGGGATTAGCTAAACTTTTTATATCTAGTGAAAAAGGTATAACTAATTATAGAAAACTAAAAGAAGTCTTACTGGAAGAATTTGATTCATCAACAAACAGCGCACAACTTCATAGAATGCTATCAGATTGTAAAATGGGTAAAGATGACAACGTACACGAATATTATTTAAAAATGAAAGAATTAGCCGCTCGTGGCAATATCGATGAAAGTTCTTTGATTCAGTATATAATTGACGAAATTAATGACTTGGACATTAATAAAATGATTTTATATGGCTCAAAAAATCTAAAAGAGTTTAAGGAAAAATTAAAGTACTATGAAATTATTAGTAAAAACAATAAAAAGAAATTTGAGTTTAGAAAAAATGAAAAAGTAGTACACAAGGTCGGACAGAAATTAGAAATCAAATGTTTTAACTGTGGCGGTAATGGGCATAAATCTGTAAATTGCAAGGATAAATCGCGAGGTACAAAATGTTTTCAGTGTGATAAATTTGGTCATATTGCCATAAACTGTCCTTTCAAGAAAAACGATTCAAACGTCCGATGTCTATTAAAAAAAGAAGATGATATGATGGAAATAAAAATCGATATTGGTGGTATGAAAATGTTTGCTTTTCTTGATACTGGATGTGCTGTCAATGCTATTACTGAAAAAATTTACTTAACTCTTCCCAACAAACCTGATTTGGTAGAATCCAAATTTTATATGGTCGGTTTTGGTAAAAATAGATACGAAAATAAAGTAAGACCAATAGGAAATTTTAACTATTTAATAACTATTGAAGATGAGCCGTTTGATTTAACATTTCATGTTGTACCAACCGATAGTGTAGACGTTGACGTTGTTTTGGGGAAACAATTTTGTTTATCAGCTGATATTAGAATTACACCTAGAGGCGTCCAAATACAAAAATTCAATGAATCCAACGAAGAATCGCAATACATGTATAAAATAAATATTGTTAATGACCATAGTTTAGATATTGAGGAAGCTGCAAGTTCAAAAGCGAAAAAGTGTGTTACTGAAATGATAAAAAGTTATGAACCACTTAAAACTAAAACCACAAACGTAGAGATGAAAATTATTTTAAAGGACGATTCTCCGATATATTGCGCACCTCGACGACTACCTATTCAAGAACGTTCAATAGTTGACAACCAAGTTGAGCAATGGCTTAAGGAAGGAATAATCGAGCACTCTGACTCTGAATTTTGTAGCCCTGTCGTCTTAGTTAAAAAACAGGATGGAACGCCAAGACTTTGTATAGACTATCGCAAGATAAATAAAATAATTGTAAAAGATCTATTTCCTCTGCCATTAATAGAAGACCAGTTAGACCGATTGCAAGGAGCTAAAGTATTTACAACAATAGACCTGAAAAATGGATTTTTTCATGTCTCAATAGAGAATTCAAGCAGAAAATACACTTCGTTTGTAACACATAGCGGACAATACCAATTTCGAAAGGTTCTGTTCGGTTTATCCAACTCTCCTAGTGTATTTCAAAGACACATCAATGCAATATTTCGAGATTTATCCAGACGAGGCATAGCTATCCCATACATAGACGACTTAATTATTCTAGCAAAAGATGAAAATGAATCCTTAGAATTTCTGCAAATTGTTTTAAAGCTGTGTCAGGAGTATGGGTTAGAACTAAACCTAAAGAAGTGTAATTTTTTAAAGAAACGAATACAATTTTTGGGATACATAATTGAAAATGAAACAATATCTCCATCGCCAAATAAAATTGAAGCTTTAGTAAAGTACCCCATTCCCCGAAATCTTAAACAGGTAGAAAGTTTTTTAGGGCTTGCCGGATATTTTAGAAAATTTATACCCAATTTCTCCGTTATTGCAAAGCCGTTAACTGATTTAAAAAAGAAGAACCAAAAATTTAATATAAAAGACGAACAACTTAACTCATTTAATAAATTGAAAAACATTATGTGCCAAAAACCAGTTTTAAATATATATAATCCAAGTTATGAAACAGAAGTTCACACAGACGCGTCTAACGAAGGATATGGTGTAGTGCTATTGCAAAAGTCACCGGATGATAATTGTTTGCATCGAATATACTACATGAGCCGAAAAACAACTGACCAGGAGAAAAAGTATTCTAGCTATGAGTTAGAAATTTTAGCTGTTATTGAAGCACTTAAAAAGTTCAAGATCTACCTGCTAGGAACTCATTTTAAACTTGTCACGGATTGTAATGCTTTCACTAAAACTCTGGAAAAACGGGACTTATGTACGAGAGTCGCTCGCTGGATTTTATTGCTTCAGGAGTATAACTACACCGTCGAACATCGTCCAGGCACTCAAATGAAGCACGTTGATGCCTTATCACGTTATCCAATGATGATGATAACTGCCGAAGATAATGTAATCGAAAAAATTAAGCGATCGCAAAATCAGGATGAAGATCTTCAAACAATAAGGGAAATTTTGAAGGACAAAGAAAGTTATAACGATTATTTCCTAAAAGGCGATATTCTCTATAAACTTGTCGACGACAACGAATTAATAGCAGTTCCGAAAGCCATTCACCGAGATGTTATTCGTATAGCTCATGATAAAGGACATTTTGGAGTTAAAAAGACAAAAGAGTTGATTTGCCGTGATTATTTTATTCCAAAGCTGGATGACAAAATTAAACACCATATAAAAAACTGTGTTCCGTGTATCATAAACAGAAAGAAGGGTAAGCAGGAAGGCGAATTAAACTCATTGCCGAAGGATAATATTCCTCTACGGACATATCATATTGATTTTCTGGGTCCGCTTGAAACAACGAATAAACAATATAATCACATATTTGCTGTTATTGATGCTTTTACGAAATTTTGTTGGCTTTACCCCACAAAATCTACTACAGCCAAGGACGCCATCACGAGCTGTTATTTTTGGAAACCCAGCGCAGATTATTTCAGATCGTGGGTCGGCGTTCACTTCTGAAGATTTTCGTCAGTATTGCGAAGAAGAAAACATCATGCACATTACGATAACTACGGGCTTACCTAGAGCCAATGGACAGATAGAAAGATGGCGTCATAGCCCCTGTTCTGGCGAAGCTTAGTGTTGAAGACCCTACCAAATGGTTTAAATTTGTCGGTAAAGTCCAGCAGGTCATCAATTCTACTTACTGCAGAAGCATAAATACAACACCATTCGAAGTGCTAATTGGTGCGAAGATGCGAACAAGTGAAGACATCCGAATTAAAGAATTGCTTGAAGAAGAGATGATTGTCAATTTCAATGAAAGAAGATCGGAGATGAGAAAAGAAGCCAAACAACAAATTCTTAAAGTTCAGGAAGAAAATAGACACACCTACAATTTGAGGCGTAAACCAGCTAAGCAGTATAAAATTAATGACCTAGTTGCTATTAAAAGAACTCAGCTCGGTGGAGGACTGAAGCTTAAGCCGAAATTTCTAGGTCCATATCGTGTCGTGAAGGTCAAACCATATAATACTTACGATGTTATAAAAGAAGGTGACTCCGAAGGACCGAAACTTACCAGCACGTGTTCTGAATTTATGAAGCCGTGGCCTGAAGATGGTTACTTTCAAGGTGAAATTTTCGAAGACGAGTTCGAGGCGAATCGTTTGCAGAATAGCCGAGATGTGGGAGAGAGAGAATTTGCAAACTAACTATACATCATAACTACACATCATGCACGATCAACAAGAAGTTAGTTGAAGACGAGACGGCAAACGAAGTGCATCAGAAGACGGAGAAGCAGTGTATTATTATTATTATTATTATTATTATTATTATTATTCTTTTTTTATTATAATCATATTTACATCTTATTTACTTTTCATATTTAGTTTTTTTTTAAATAAATACATACTTTTTATAAACATTAAAAGATTACTCTACAATAATAAACAACATTATAAAATAAAACAAAAGTACGCCCACTTTCCTTATATTTTAATTGTTTCTTTCAAACAGAAAACCCTTGTTTGTTCATAGGGGAATTTTAATAAGAAATTGTGTTTTAAATCCTTCAACATCTTTGATATAAATCTCCAAATGGACAATAAATAAGCAAACAATTTAAATCCAAAGCCAACACATTTCTTAAGAAAAACCTGCTTAAAAAAAGGACATCAAACAACAAACAAACAACCAGACAATAATAACAACTTCTGCAAAAAACAATTTAAAGAAGCTTTTATTCTTATTTAAAAAATTAAATGATTAAAAAATTATGAACTTCGTTATTGTTATTTAAATTTACAAACATTGCAAACAACTGATTAATATTTAAAATTGTCAACACAGAAAATGATGAATGGAAAAAAAGAACTGTCGAAAAGGATAACCGTTTTACATTTAAGTAGAAATAAAACAATCTGCATTTTGGAATTCATCAAGACATTCTGAGTTTAAAGTATCAACTCACAATAATTATAAAGACATAAAACGAAATAATAAATAGAGTTTAGATGTTTGTAAGCGATATAATTTATAATGATGAAAATGACATTTATATTTATTCATATCTGATATATTATCACATACTCTTCCGAAACAATTTACCTCTATTTTTAATATAAAACATTTCTTCTTAAACAAATTACGAAACAACCCGCAAATTTCAAAGAAAATTTTTAAATTTATCTAAATAGGTTTATATTTATAAAGAAAAAAAATTCAAAAATTTACCGAAAAATGTATAATGCACTCAACACATATGTATGTAAGTGACAGCAGGCTACTAACT